>JACXGK010000271.1:94149-129499 GCA_016801125.1 Novumbra hubbsi
CCCTCTGATATATGGGGGAAATGTAAACTTGGCCCACATCCCTCTGATATATGGGGGAAATGTAAACTTGGCCCACATCCCTCTGATATATGGGGGAAATGTAAACTTGGCCCACATCCCTCTGATATGGGGGAAATGTAAACTTGGCCCACATCCCTCTTTCTGCTACCCATGGATCAAAACCTGACATTTCATTTGTGGAACATAATTGGCGTTCCCTTCAGGCAATAGAAAGACACACTGAACGGTTCAGCCCCATATCCTAACAATGTACAATTCTAGTGTTTGTCCTTGATTTTATATCAGATATAAATCAATAGCAAATAAGTACTAGAATCCTCTATGCAAAAACACTTCTGTATGTATCGCAACTTAATATGCATTCATTCTACAGTATAAAACATGTCATGAAGTGTAAAATACTACAATGGAAAACTACAATATAGTACACAAGTATAACACAATGTACAGGGCAGTCACTCTATAATATAATACAATGTATACTACAGATAATATTGCAGTATGAAACAACATACACTGCAGTCAATCTATAATAGTATACAGTGTAGTACAGTAAATACTACAATATAGAATTTGGGATTCTGCAGTACACACAACAGGAGTATAACATCAAAATATTTTCATGTCGATATACCAGATCATACTCTATCAATTGGTCTGTTTCTCCTTATCCAAAGTGAAAATCTATGGCTTCTTGTAAAACTCCATTCCCCTCTTATCTTTGTCCACTTCTTTAATGGGGTGAATATTTGTGCTTGCCTCTGGAGACAGACAAGATGAAAGCAAACATAAAAGACTTGATAGACACGACTTGTGACTCACTCAAACTTGATGTACTGTACGTTGTAAATACCTCTGGAATGAATTGCAGCTCAGCCATAATCACATATCTAGCACGCCTGTGAAATAGCAATGCCCCAAATCGCTGTTTCCATTTGCAATTTTCTAATACTTTCTATGATCTCCAGAAAGTATCATTTGAGAGGCTTCAGGGTCAATCAGTTGCTGCCGGAATCTGAATCCACTATGACATCTCCTCTAATCAACCCTCTCTGTGCCTCTCCAATCCACTCACATATTATGCAAATTACTTTGCGCTACTCCGGCCAATTAGAATCCAACTGCTGGCTGATTCAAATGACTCACTTGCCCTCAACTTCTTTTTATCAGGGATTATGCAAAGGACAACATTACAAGTCAGAGGACTCATCGACTGAACATTTGATGTGCTCTGGTCTGAACCACAGATGCAGTCTCAAGCGAGGGTCTGACAGTATCGGCTTTATTCCGTAAGGTGACCATGCATGCTAGTGTGTAATCACCTGAGATATAACAACCTAACCTGGCGTCAATATTCAATCAATATCGAAGCACAGAGCTTGTTGTCCCTTCATCGGTCATAATCTGGCATTTGAACTTCTTGAACGGAGGGTGGACTCTCTTCTTACCTCTGTCACATGTTTTTGCCTGAATCGTGGGGAGACATTTCCGCTCAAGCGTTTTGTCTCAGAGGTAAGGGCGCATCAGTCTACCACATGGTTTACTGGGATGCGATGTGCTGCGACAGTAATTCATCCCAGGGCCAGGAGAGAAAACACAACCGACGAAAATCAGCCGGTCAATAAGTTACAGCTGCACAGAGAGACAGAGGAACGCCATTTTCCGAGCCCAATTACTCCCATATTTCCACAAGTATATTTAGCTCAAAGAAGCAGAGGGAAGTCAATACATTTTTACCGGGTTTCTTCATGTAATGATTATTCAGCTGTACAGGGAGAGGAGAGGTTGGGACGCCAGGGAACCCTGTCGATGGCATGAACACTGAATCAACTGAGGAGCCTTCAGGGGTCAAAGGGGAGCATATATGAGTTCAGGACTGTTTTTGTGCCCTCTAAATTTCAAAAGAAACGAGCAGCAGCTGTTGTGTTACAAAAGACAAATGTGTTGTGTTACTCTGGTTTCTGTGGACGTGTCAATGTTTTTAGTGAGTGTGCATGTGCCAGTGTGTGTTCCAGTGTGAATTTTTTACAGAAAGTGAGCCAAAATACCCCTCCCCAAAAAGATGATCATTCACATGTGGCACTCTACATTCAAAGGCCTGCTGGTTGCTCTGCTTTCACAAACAGGCCCAGGGTGACAGAAGCATATTTGCCAAATAGAAAATATTGCCCGATTAGCTTTATGCAAATTATAGTTTTTTTTCAACATCGTATGAAATTGCAGAAAACGAGCAATGTCAGATGGCAAATCAAAAACATAGATGGGAAAGAAGAATTGGAATATCGAAAGAATGATTTGTGTTTTGGTGTGATGTTCAGAGAAAGGCTGCTAAATTTGACCACTTGGTTAGGAGCCAGGCTTCTAACGAGGTCACCCAGCCGGGAGGGCTCACGGTCTGCCTCGGCTGTAAGACCAGCGGCCCTTCCTGGGTCAGGACCACTGGGAGAGAGACGAGAGCGAGGATTTGGAACGGCTTAAGCCCCGTTACTGTGACGAGACAACTTTCAGCGCTGGTAACGCAGATGTCATCTGGCTTAATTTCAGTTTGATCCTGCAAACATATTACAATTATCCCGTGATTAACTAAAATTGACAAAATTAACGACCATAACATACATTTTGTAAAAGTGAACTTATTGGTTGATTGAAGTGATTCAACAGTAAAAATGTACATTGGCATTGTTTTTACAATAATATTTAACTTCACTGCAAAAGAAATGTGAACAACCCATAATAACACCAAGTCAATTAAACTTCAGGCATATCAATCTGTCCAGTTAGAGAGCATTTGCGATTATGAATCAATGGCACCTGTTTTGGTGCAAATCAATGGGACAACAGGTGCACTGGAGAGGCAACAGCAAGACAACCCCCTAAAAAGGGAATGGTTTTGCAGGTGGTGGCCAGAGATTACTGCTCTCTCCTCCAGATGTGAAAGAGTCTGGAAATGCCATGGTGAACATTATGCAATACACAACATCCTCCTGCAATACTGGTTTGGTGGTGGGTCAGTGATTCAAAGGGGAGGCATATCCTTGAAGGGTCGCACAGACCCCCACGTGCTAGCCAAAGGCACCCTGACACTTTACCAGACCTTATTTGGAAATTCCTGGATGACAAAGGCATTGATGACATTGACTAGCCCTCATGTTGCCCAGACCTGAATTCAACTGGGATCCTCTGGGACGTTATGTATCTGTGCATCCGACAGCGCCAAGTAACGTCACACTATGAATTGCTGTGATGAAATTCATGTTGGGACAGCCTGTCATTTCAATGATTTACTTAGATTTTTGGTGAGTTTGAATCCAACCCTCAATCGGTTAGTGATTTAAGTGGTCCCCCAATGTTTTTAAGCGGTGTAATATCCAGAAACTTTTCAGCTTTAGTTTCTTCACTACAGAACATCAGTGTCCAGATACTTAGTAGAATAAATTCTTCCCTGTATCGGCAGAATATTTCCTGTTTCACTGGCTGCAACAAAAACCCAAAACAAGGCCTGGCTTTCAAATGCCTCTCCTTTTTTCTCCATACTTGCAGATCATGTTTGTGCCACTCTGCAGTGGATCAGTGCGCCACTTTTCTTGTACCAGGTTCTTGCAGGTCTTTTACAGTGATACAGGGTTTATGCTTTGCATTGCTATATTACATATAGTTCTACTGGAGCTCATTCTGTGATTGCTATTGGTCAACTCTTGTCTTCACTTCAGCAGTTCTCCGTAACTTCAATTTCTTAATGACATTTCAGACAGTGGAAAATGCAGACAGGAAGCATTTAGATATCTATTAATAGCCTTTCCTTGGTTTGCAAGAGTCAATTATCTCTATTTTCTGATCCTCCGTCCGCGGCATGGTGGTTTAGAATGAAGCACTCGGAAAGGTTCCAAGAGTCAGAGAATTTCTAAAGCTCTGGAATTGTCATCTTCTGACTTAAATTAAGGTCTAACCCATTTTTTGGTTAAAACCAAAATCTGTTACATTTTGTGAAATAATAATAACGTATAATTTTCCGAATAATACATAATGTAACCCTTAGTGTAAGCTTGTTGACTGCGGAGATTGTGTTCTCTGTACTTACATGGTGTTATTCTGAGCAGTGAAACTAGCATTAAATATAATATAAAGCAAAAGATTGACCCAACAATGTAGACCAGCAGCAGTTTAATGAAATAATAACATGAAAGGAATATAAAATACTGTAAATAAAATCGAGGTTTAATAGTGCCTATGAATGGTACATTAAAATGTGCAAATCTCTGTAGCATGCATTCCCATGCATCGTCACATAATTAGCATAAAATAATATTTCCAGATTCATCTATAACTTGTAATCAATAGAAGGTGCACCCAAAAAGAGTTACTAGGGTAGACAAGATATTGTTTTTAGAAGCTTTTATAGTAGATCAATTATGGAGAACATAGGTTCTTGAGATAAATTGTTTCAGGACAAGCAAATATACATACACAAATGTTAGGAGGGTTTACGAGAGATTACATATAACTGAGACTCCTACGGGCCAATTGGTGTTATACTTTATAACTTAGTGAATAAAATAAATAGCAATCAATGCTAAAGTTATTAGACCAAGTCAAGGACAGCATGCTATAAAATAATATCAATGCGTTTCCATTTGCTTGTGATCCCCTAATTAAGCGGCTGGCTGATCTGGTGGATGACTACATAAAACACAGGCGTTGGTGAAGTGCGACAGAAGAAACCTGTTCTTGAAACGTGAATCTGCTTTTGATTGATTTCAAGTCCCCAGTCAGCGGTCTGGCGTGTAACAGGTGTCGGAAGAAGGATGGCGCTGACAGGTTTACAGGCTCCGTGGGGAATAGGGATGTTCTCTCTCTCACACACTCTCTCTCTCTGAGGTGTTCTATCTACTCTACCCCTGTACGTTGCAGCAGATCGACCTGGTCAAAACTCCCTTGGCTTTCGTACAGCCCAGTGTACACGTCCACCTGCTTACCGTTGACGCCCCCGACCCCTCAGCCCTCCAACCCCGCGTCTCGCTGACTGGAGAGAGGGGAGTGTGCGTGTTTGTGCGCACGTAGCATTGGGCTTAACAAGCCGTCACCAGGTCTTAGTATATGGAGAAATTATGTGTGTGTGTGTGTATGTGGGAAGCTCCAAAACACAGGGGAGCATAGGGAGAACTGTTTCTAGTTAAAAGCAGAAGCGCCCACAACAAAGGAATCGGTCGTTGGGACGTAACGAGAGGAATATCATTTTTCTTGGCCTCTGTGATCTGCCACTCTAGTGTTTCACTTTGAAAGCGCTGCTTGCTGGCAGCTCATTTTTCGAAAGAGAAGCGCGGAGGCATGGGGGGGGGCTTTTTTATTTAAAAAAATGAAGGAAGCATCGTGGTTGTTTTAGAGCAATCCCAGTTAGCAAGTTTGATGTCTTGGAAGTTGTTGAAACGATTTTGGTTTCACATTGGTTGCGGAACGAAGCATTTATATTTTTATTGGAAACATTCTATTTAAGTAAGAAATCCTCTTGTTGAGTCAATAAATGTGCTAAGAATTTCACAAAGCCAACCAATTATCCCGCACCATTCCCAGAACGTTGTTGGAACAACATATACAACATTTCTACAGAACACCCACACTATCACCAAGCTAAGAAACGACATTAAGTATTAATAGTTCGAAGAGCGACAGTTCGAGTCAGTGACTTATCTAGCGGCGGTTTTTCTATGCTAACAACATAACCTGGGTGTGGACTCTGACAGAAGCTGAGGTCACCTATGCCTGGCTTATAGTAGCTATATAGTAGATCCCGGGCTAGATCTCAGGCTACAGCCCCACCGGTTCTAACCAGCCACCCAACCTCTGCCTGTCTAACTTACCTCTGTGTGGTCTGAAAATAAGGAGGGGGAATCTTTCTAACATCTTAACCAGACAAAAAGCCCAGAGGCCATAAATATTTCACCTAGGACTTACACCAGGATTCAAAAACATATCACAGCATGAACATAACCCTCATATGTCCTTGATATTAATAACTAATTTAGCCAACCCATTTCTTTACGGTTCAATAGTAATTAGTATATAATATTAATTATTACCATTAACTTTTGAAAGTGACTGTGCAAATGTTGAATATATTCACAGTGAATTAAATAATGGTCTCTTCAGGTGGGAGTACAGTGAGATGGAGCTCATGTGTTGAGCAGATCTGTGTTTTTGACTCAATGCCCACTGTCATATAGAGTATTATTCATTGGGTTGGAATTCACGAGCGGAAGGAAGGTTTATTTGATGCAGTGCTTCTCCACTGTTCTTCTAGATCAGATAATCATGTCCTGAATCTGGTGCCTCCCACTTCATCTTATCCCCATTAACGACTAGAAACAAAAACGTATGTTAGCATCACCCTGGCAACTCAGTTGACTAATTCCGGGGATAGAGTCATACAGTAGGTTTGGATCTTGCTGATGCTGTGTCACAATAACCAGGAAATTTGTTTGCTTGAGTAATACAGAGAAGTGTATTTAAATGTATCTTATCGTGTTTTTTTGTTGTTGTTAACCCAGTACAGTCTGAACGTTTAATTGAAAGTGTTATTAAAACATTTAGTGACAGATTTAAGGAGTTTATACAAATATATATGTATATTTATGCATTCATTTAACCACTTAAAAAAACTTTCCAGAAACCAGAGTTAAGCATTTTTGGAATCTTCCTGCAACCTATCAACAAGAATTCCCAGGACAGGCAAAACCTTCAAGGAATGAAATGTGCTGGCAAGGGTGTTTTATTTTGTTATTGCGTGACTCACACTTGTACTGAATACACAGACATGGTCCCATACCGAGATGACAGTGTGTAGTCTTTGTTGTGGAGTCTGCTCAACAGGAGTCCTCCGCTGCAGTTTGTTTGTGTGTGTGTGTGTGTTATGTAGAATGCTCTACGATCCTCTGGTGTGGGTTCCAGTAACGGAAACCTCCAAGGGAAGTAGTTTGGCCTGCACTTTGTTCACAGACTGACACTTTAACTACCTCTCAGGGCTTGTGTACATTACGAGAGAGAACAGAAATGCTAGAAAGACTTGTCTTGGTTAAGGATGTCAATCCCTGGAAAATCGAGCAATGTGCGTTTGAATTGCACAGAACCTTGATGAAGTTCAGATCAAATGTTCTTCACTTTTGCAAAAATTCTGGGGAACCCAGAATGGGGCGCACGCCATCTCAAAAGGCGTCACCTCGAGCTGTCGATATCTGCAAGCTTACACGACCAAACAGTCTACTGTCTCAAGTCTTCTACGATAGGTCTCAGAAACTGTAGCTTAACGTTAACAAGCCCTCACGGAGAGGGCGAGAGAGAAAACGAAAATATAATTGTTGTGCAAAGAGAGAACAAGAGAGAAGGAGAGAGGGATGAATTTGTGGGGGGAGGGAGAGAGACCAGACAGAGATGGGGGCATCAAGCAGATTTCAGAAATGTTTCCTGTTTATCCTCTTTCTCTGATCCTGCCCTTATCGCAAGTTCCATCTCAGACTGAGACCTTGATGGAAAAGCCCATAAAAGTGTCAAGATATGGCAGTAAAATCTGGCAGTTTCGCACTTACTATCCTAGGCACAATATAACCATGAACGCCTCGCACTGCTCTGGGCTGGTAACTCTGGCAACATACATCTGTACAACACACTAAGTGCCGGGGCGACTGGCTGCGTGTGGACATCTGCCTCAGGAGTCTGTCGGGCATGTGTGTGTCAGAGTGCGAACTCTATTTGGGATTATACTGTGTGTTTGTGTGTGCGTGTGTGTGTGTTGTTCAACGGATGCCTTTCAGACTCCTGGGCCTTCCACTGTTCGTTTATAGGTCACAATAACAAGTTGACAGGAGAAGAATCCCAACTCCTTTGGACAGTCTGGAGAACCGCAGTGAGAACCCATCTGTCTCTTTACCGCAAACCCCCCCTTGCCACGCCCCTTCTTTCCTCCCGTACCGTCCGCCCCTCTCCCAGGAAGGGCAACCCAGCAGTGGTGAGGCGAAAGCGGGGAGATTGGAGCTGGCACCTCACACTCGGAGAGAGCTCCAGGGGGAAGAGGCCCAGCCCCGGGCGGTCTGTGCCCAGCCAGGGTGAGGGATCGCAGGGGAAAGGGGACCTGGCAGCCTCACTTCCTCTTGGCTCCGTGGAGGAGTCCTAATTAGTGCAGAGCCTCCTCTCGGCTTTCCCCGGGTCTGGCTGGCTGATGGCTGGCTAGGGAGGCACTGTAACGCTGTGAGACTAAGAAGGAGGATGCAGGGAGAAAAATCAAGACCAGATGAAAACCTGAGGAGAAGAGGGAGGGGGAATACAAAAATAATCAGAGCTGATAATCTGTATCTTTTTCAGGCCGACGCTCCTTAACGGTCTTGGTTTCGGTCAGCACCCAGAAGGCTTTTTGGGACACAGCGTAGATGTTCACCAGGGGTGTTGAAATTGAGTTGTGTTGCGGACAGGCTTTCTAAATACTCTGCTCGTTTTCTTTTTCTGTCACTAACCCCTCTGGTGTTGACTGGACAGACAGAGCAGAAGCTGTGGAGGCGGGTGGGGGGGTGGGGGTGTAAATTGGTCGGGGAGTGAAAGGTGGGGGTGTATCTGCCTCTGTCCAGATTTTCGTATCACTTTCCTTCTTATCTCCTTTCTCCTGTCTGCAATCTGGGCCTGTCATCTTGAGTTAGTGCGTGATAGCTCTGACCGTTTCCCCCTCGCTGCAGATTGCGGCTCTGATTGGTCCTTCCTGGTGCTGACACACACATGGGGACTTTGAGGTTGTCCACTACAATCAGAAACCAACACTGGCTCGGGCTGGGATATCACCTGTCACAATCACTCTTTTCTGGGACAGGACCTGACCTTGTCTCTCAAGTCCCACGCAGGAATGTAAAGACACTGAACTATAAGCATAGAGTTACACTAACGTCAATGTGGCCAAAGATGTGTTATTCATTTAATCTGGATTAGTTGGAATTGTGAATCCATATCATTTGTTAACTTATCATGTGTTAGGCAGTTTGATGTGCTTTAATGTGATTTGGAATGGTGTTTGGTTGTTTCAACTAGACAATGACATTTAAAAAATCTGATTTGTCACTAACTTGTCAGGCTTTGGTCCCAGTTGGTACCAAGCAATAATAATTAGGGTTGTAAAACAGGAAACATTCACATTTGCTTAACAATCAGAGAAAAACATTTCAACATTGCTGTCCGTGTTTAATTTCCACACTGGCTGATCTGTGATAGTTTAAAAAAAATCCATCAATCAATGTATGTTGTGCAAAGTTATTAGAATATGGTTTAAATTGATTCCCAGCAGTAATGGCTGCCCATAATAAATGTAATAACTATCAAGTTTGAAAGCCAATCCAAGCAAGACAACTTGAACATTCTTTTACTTTTTCTCACTCTGTTTGGGAAAAATGTAACCCCTTTTTACCTTACGAAATGTGAAGAAGGTGTGTGTGTGTACATTCATTGTCCACTATAATAACAGTGAAAGAATGCTAAGAACTATGTAGAAGGTAAGAATGGCCAAAAGGAAGAGAAGGTGAGAGAGAGGGAGTGAGAGTAATAGAATCCGAGAGCAGGAGTAAGTCAGGAGTAAGTCTGGTGTAGGTAACAACAGGGAGGAAAACATTTAGGATGTTTGAAAGTCTGACTCATATAAACTTGTTTGCATAAAGACTTACATAATGCTGTAAGCATTCTCTCTCTCTCTCTCTGCGTCCCTCTCTTCATCTCTCTCTCACTGTCCCCCTCACATCAGATTCTTTAAGCTATGATAAATACCCCGGCCCAAGTCCCTCCCCCTGGCTGTGCACATAGCAGAACACTCTCTCCGTCTTTTTCTCTGGGTCTGGTTTCAATTTCAGGAAAACGAAGAGGTTGTGAGAAGGAAAAACTCTTGCCTTGTAAATCCATTATTGTTCAGGATATAGCCGAGATCCAGCTTTACTAGGCCTGTTTGTTTAGTATATACTTTGAATCTCCCACTACATAATCCCATTGGCCGACTGGGGTTTAGCTGCACAAATAAATACGGTAATGAATGCCTTCATACGGAGAGAGCCGGGGCTGCAGCCGCGGCACCGTGGTCCAATCTGATCCAGATGTCACCAATGGATCACGTTATTTACATGTACTGTGTTGGGTTTCCACGGCAACCCGGCTCCGGTTTCACAGCTCCCGACCCAAATCTTCTTCTTCCAGGGTTCCTTGATTAGCGTGATCAATGATCGTTCTCGTGGAGGGATGGGATGTAGTGTCATTCTGACGCAACTACTGACCCCCGCCCCCCCACACACACACACTACCACACGCTTTCTTTTCTTCTTTATGATATTTAATCCCCCTGGGTTGGGCACACGTTATAGTCTGATCACTCGTATCGTTTCCATTAGTGTAGCGCACCTCCCCTTTGTTCACCCGTGAACTGTGGTTGAATTGGGGCTCATTACCCAATTGCTCCCTGAGTGGTCATGGATGGTTAGCTCTGTTCGTGACACATAATTGTTACTCTCTGTCTCTTCTGATCCCGGAAGAGCTCGGTGGATGTGGGACCCGCTCTCCTCTGAAGCAATCCTCAGTCTTGCCACTAGGCGGAGACCTTCACACAGGAAAGACACCGTTTGCTTGTAAAGAACATTAACCGCATCAGAAAAGTGGAGTCTGCAATGTATTTACTCTGTTCTGTAGTCAAATCTGATACTCATGAAAAACTAAAAAAGATTTTGTAAGATTTGAACACAGCTGTGATAATAAATATGTATTATCATAACATATATTTGCACAATCCGGAAATAAATAAACTGTGTTACTTTTCAGCATCTTAAGTGGAGGGGATAGTTTAACGCTGGTTGCTGTAGTTGCAGCAGTGTTCTTTGAGGACTCTCTACACCCAGCACCAAGTCAAGGCATCAGCCTTCTGGCCTCATGGAGCCCTCCTACAGAGAAAACGTACTGATGAAATGAGAAGACAAGTCGATAAGTTTGATAGGACTCCAACACGTCTCTAGGTTTATGACCCGACTGACTATCTCCGCTGGGTTCACACTCCACCAACATGTATCTGAGAAATGTTTGTTTGTGTTCCAGTGCGTATTGGAATCTTTGATAGGTCAATCTCTATCTTGCCCTCAGAATTTCTTTTTCCATTTTGCACATTCACACCTAACCTTGAGGTTTCAGGGATTTAGTGGTGGGGATGGAAAGGGGTTAAAGGTGATTGAGTGTACAACACCTACACAACTCATTAGTGTTATGATAGACCAGCTGACCATTCAGCGCCAGTAGGGGTCTGTCTCTCTCCAACACCTAGACTAACTCCTTAAACTAATTAAACTATAACATGTTGTTATATGTCATACCTCTGCGAATCAAATAAATCACCACACAAAAGATAAACACAGCGTTCAGCCGTAATACGTTGACTGACTGTGACCTCGGCCTAATTGGAAAATCGGGAAATGTAATTACGCTTAACTTATTTGCTCAGGCTGTGTCAGGCCAGGTGGACAATAAGCAGAAGCAGCCTGTTCTCAGCCATGGGCCAGAAGGTTGCGGGTGCGAATCCCTTGTGAGGTGAGAAGCGGTTTAACCTGAGGTAAGACCCAGCTGAACAAACGTTCAGGAGGAATGTGAAAGGTGTTTGAAATGTTAAGTGAACACAGTCACTTGGTAATGTGCTATTGTCACATTAGAGGATGTGGGTTACAAACACCTGCAGGCTGTCAAGAAGCAGTGCTGCTTTGATCAAGCAGATATGAAGGATCAATTTCTCTGTGGGTCTCGCTGTGTAGAATCTCCCTACCTGGCCTTGGTTTTGACGCGTAAAAGGGCTTGTCTCTTTTTGCTTATTGACACTTCCAAAGGGACGGATTCTGGCTAGTTCTGATTAATAGACTACTTACTGCATTACAAATTGGATTTGGATGCATTATAAAAAAACATATTGATGACATATCTAAGACATAATGCGAATAATAATCAAGTATTAAGCGAACAGGTAAAATATTTTGCATAGAGTGTATCATGAACAAATTAAGATATATTTTGCTTTTTTAATTGCCCCTTCAATGGTACAACCATGGTACATCTGCCTAAAGCTTGTCTTAAATAGATCTGATGAATACAAGTATTTAACACAATGTCTATATTCCAGCATTTTACTCAGTAAATATGTTCCTGCAGTGAACATATAATTCGGACAACAAAATACAATAAAAATCTCTGACACAATTTAAAATTGCTGACACACCAGTGAACTGGTAACTTATGGACCAAATGTAAACAACAAAGTTAGCATCACCGACAACATTCTTGTGAATGTTCTAGCACCTTCCGCATACGAACACAGCCACCACTAACGACTGCACAATGGTCAGTCAGACATGTTTATATATTCATCTGGGTGCAGCCATGTTTAGGATATGCCGAGGAACCTCACACAGGGACAGCTGTGCCTCAGCCCCTCTCAGGTTCATTATCAGACAGTAACAGTAACCAGGAAGTCGACTGATCCTGTGTCTTAGAACCTCCCACTGGGTGCTGTAACTACAGAGGTAATAACTTGCCTGTTCCGGAGAATAGCAGGGCTGTTACTGGTCATTTGTGTTTGTCAGGCAAAGCTCACTAATCTGGAATGCTTGGGCACATGAGCACCTTAAGAGAAAGTGAAAAGCAGAGGGCGATGCAGAAAGACACAAGCGCGGGTCAAATATCACAGACAACATTTAATATATACTGTAAATCATGGGTTTACGCCGCACACGACTGACTAGATTTATTATCTACTAGGCTAGTTCAGCCGGTCGTCGGAGCTTGAGTAAAAGTTCCACGAAGGCAGAGGAGGGACTCCATATTTGGTTCTTGGCTGAAAGACACCATTGAGCGCCAAGGCCAAGTCAGAATATTTAAAACACTTCACTCTCTACGAACAATTGGATCAATACTATGTCACTTGACAATAGTCACCTGTGCTCCATGGAGCGGTCCCCCAGGACTTGACCCAGCAACCCTCTGGCTACGATTCGCTGAGCCTTCACCGCAGCCAAGGATCCCCGTGTCTACATGGGCCGGGCATCCAACACGCGGCTGGTTCTCTGGTTCTTCTCTCCCCGGAACCCCGCCATACACCGGCACCAGGTCCATATTCACCACAGAGAATGTATAGAGATTACACCGAAAATAAATGCCAATCGAAATGACTGCAACTCTTCCTCGATTCTCGCACTCCTCTGTGAAGTACGCTACTTCAGGTACGGTCAACAACGAGCAATGCAATGAAACGCGTGATCGACAAGTTACAAAGACACCAGCAGCGACAAAGCAAACCACATCAACCGGTGTGTGCTAAACAGCAAACGACAAAACAATGGACATATTTTTGGCTCAGACGGAATCCCATACTGAGAGAGGTTCCAGGGCGAGATGACTTCAGTGTAAGGCGATACCCTTCCCGGACTCTGAAGAGCAGCGTGTTGACAGAGACAGGGCCCAGAGCAGATATTACACATACATTAGACATAAACACATGGACGCATGTAAACGCATACACACATGCCCCGCACACACAGATGTACACATGCACGTATGCAGACAAATGCAACTTTAATTTAAGACAGCCTCCATCTTGATTTGTGGTACCTCATTACACAAGGGGATGCGATTCATTTGCGCACGATGAATATGGACAAAGCGATGTACCGCCACGCTTACAGTCTGATTTTTTTAATTAATTAATTGACTGTCTCTAATTCATCGCATCATTGCTGCCAAAACATTGCAGCGTCTGAAAAGCATCAGAGCTTTTCAGTCGCTGCCTTTCGGCCTTCAAACAAGAGAAACTCTGGTGTAATAACCCTGTGGGTGTTTTTAGCAACTCTTGAACAAACACACACTCCAGCTAGGCTAGTACAAAACAGACAATTGGCACTTGAGTAAACACGGTTTGTTGTGTTCTGACGCTCCATCGGTTATCTGTTTGTTTCCGTGATAGGCAATGCTGGGTAAAAACAGCTTGAACCTTGTGGCAGAAATCACATCTAACAAGAAACAGTCATTCTTTTACTCCATGTACTCAAAATGAACTATGTCATTTTGACTAATGCTAGGCTTCAATTGCGGTGAAATCAGGAAAAGTCTTGTACTACTAGTGTCTGTCATTTTTTAATACATGTGAGCATTGAATTATGCAAAAGGCTGGCTTTGATTAAATGTTGTCTGGCAGGCATTCAATTTCAGACCTTGTTATTGTGGAGATAGGCAGTGAACACATACCCTCATTGTGTGTTGTCTTAATTCGTCCTAACACTTTCTTTCTTTTAGAAATAGCTTTCATCAACATTTACATATTTTATGTACCATAGAGTCTTTTAATCCTTGTAGAGAAAACCCACTGGACACAAACTCGTGGAGTTAACGCTGTTTCCAATAAAGAAATGTACGATGACGATGCATCTCATGGGAATGGGGAATGGATTTGGACAACGTGCATGCCTAAAAGTCTGGCAGGTGTGTTCGTTCACCACCTGGATTTTTTAAATGTACACCTATATGAGATAAACGTTGATCAGGGGCTCAATGCAGTCTAGAAGGGCTCTATTCCTGTGGACTGAGAAGCAACGAGTGAGGACCGAGGTGTGGAACTGAGCTCCTTCTCTGTCAGCAGTACAACAGGCAGCGAGACAAGGTGCTGAAAACACACCGGCCACCCGGGACTCCTCCCTACACTCTGTATTACACACACACACACACACACACGCTTGAGAAAGAAAAGCAAGGGCCTTATCTTATTATTATGTCTTGCATACTAAAGGTTGTTTAATGACCTCTGGGCGTGCGTTTGGTGTTCTGGTGTCAGTCACATCAGACGCTGTGACAGAGATAACTCAGTTAAAGACCCGCCATTGGGCATGGGGGGGTTCTGGTCCTGTTGGGCTGACTGGCTGGTTGTATTTCCCTGCCTGCCTGCAGGCTGCCAGAGACAGACAGACACACTCCTGCCTTAATGAAAGCCAGAACCTCCTTAAGGAAGCAAACATTGCTTTACACAAAATACGTTTTCTGCAAAAATATGTTTATTTTCCTTCCAGAGACATTCATACTAAGAAAATAACAGGAGTTCAGGAAATGTTTCTGTAGGCCTGACACGACCGGTCGACGGAGGAGCCTTCCATTTGACTAAAGCAGGGATTTTGAATATCTCCTGACCTCTCCGGCCCACCTCTCCATGTCTTCAATCCATCCATCCATCGCTCCACCCGACCGTCCGTCCACTTGGGTGGCGGACGCCCCGTGGCCTCTGCGGGCCGTGGTGTCAGAGGGGACGGCCTGTCTTTCAGTGTCAGGATACAGCAATGTCAGGGATCCGTTGATCCACACTGAGGCCCATACACAGCGCTGCAGTGCCCCAGGCCCGGCCTCCCAGCCCAGGCTGCTGCCCCCTGCCTGGGTCTATTATCACAGGTGGCCCATCGGTCGCCACCAACCTGCCCCTTCTCTCCCCAGCTCAGGGGGGGTGGTCAAGAGGCCCCGGGCCCAATACAAATGCCTGGACACGGGGGTTAGGCCCCAGTTCATTGCCTACAGAAGGTTCGGTGATGCCGGTGGAGGAGGGTGAGAAGTCGAGCGGTGGAGGATCCAAAATAAATCCCCGGGATGGATGTGTGTTGAAAGGACAGACAATTAGTGATCAGTGGAGAGTGATGAAAGGGTTAGGCTGTCACTCTGCGAGCCCGGCGGCTCCTGGAAGTTTCTCAGCATGCGGCTGGACGGGCAGGAGGGTCTGCTGACTCCTGCACAAAATGGACATTGTTTTTTTTCTCCCACCATTTTCCATGGATGAAATGGAATGTGGAAGGCGGCGTAGAGAGTCAATGAAGGAAGGCCCGACCTTTACATATTTACTGAAAAAAAACAACTTTGAATCATTTGACCGTGGTGCAAATTGAATAGGGCACGCGTGATAGGAAGGTTGTGACAACAAAAAGATGGGATCAAACAAAACCCTTCTTCACCTTGTCAATAAAGATGTGAATAAAAAGACCTGCAGAGTATTTTAATATAAGGGGGGATTCCTGGAGTGGGGTGCAGGAGGGGGGAGTACGACCACCCTCACTTGGGTGGCCAAGAAGCAGCGGCCAGAGGTTTCAAAGACAGTCTGGGAGGAACCAGCCAACAAACACGGGTCAAATCACACACACACACACACACACACACATATTACTAGCCCCACCAACAACCAACTCAGACGGGAGAGGATTCCCACCGAGATCTGGTGCGTTATGAGCTCAGCGCCTCAGGAAGAAATAAAGGAATATGAAATGATATTTGCGCAAATACGACCAGATGCACAGGTGGAGAAAAAGCAGCAGCAGATGTTGGTTACGGGGGGCAAAACCAGGGGTCTGAACCAAGCATGCCCGCTAAACATGTGAAATCCAATCCACCTCTGTGTATAATCACATATATCGCCCCTCTCGTAATGAGAGAGGTATGGACTGAAGCTCTGCAGCTGCTGAGGAGGTTTTATCTGGCCAGACACAACACCCGTCAACTAGACAGGTTTCAGACAGATTAACCCACACTGTCACAAAGCCATACATGTGTATACACATGGTAGGTTGATAGTGTAAACTAAAGAATACTGTAGATATATGTGCCTGTATATTGGAATCAACTATCTACAATGTAGCTAGCTATCTCAGGGTTTTTACAATGAAAAAATGTGAAATCACACTTTGAAATCACAATTAAAAAAATTAAAAAAATCTCCAAACAAGGCAAATTATTAGCAGCTAAACCTTTTATCACCTCTTTGATGGCATCAAATTGATGTGCAGCATAACGTGGTAGCTAGTTCATATTGATTGGACTACTTTAGCTAGCTAATGTTAGCATTGCTAGCTATTCTTGACAAAATTTGCATGACAACATTACTGTCGTAGGAAAAGATTCCTAAGGCTGGTAAAAACGCTTTTGTTTTACTTCTCCTCAAGGGAGGTGATGGTATTGAATGTTATGATATTTAACTGTTCCAAAGAATTGGTTGAAAGTACACTTGTTCTCCCAAGTTGATATGGCGTTTTCGAGTTAATCAGGTCTCTGCATTCCTAGGGATACAACTGGATGATACACTGTGAAGGGAACAACATGCTCGTGTTCGTCTATGAAGCACTTCTGAATAAACTACATTCTTATTTTCATGAATGATAAACATTAGAATTATAACTCATTAAACCAGGTCTAATTAATGCAAGTTATTGTGTCAGCGGGGGAATAACGTCTGTGTAAATGTAACACTCTGCTGCTGTAGTTTTGTGTTATCTGTGATCGTCTTGTTTTGTCTGTTTTGTGTAATTTCCTAATCATTGTACCCAGGCCGGCCCTAGGCTAAAGCGACTTAAGTGGCCGCTTAGGGCCCAGCAGCCGGGAACCACTAAATGAGAGGGGCCCCCCAAATTAACTTTTGCTCAGGGCCCCCACAAGGCTAGGGAATGCACTGATTGTGTGTGTGTGTGTGTGTGTGTGTGTGTGGGGGGGGCTGGTTGAAATGGTTTAGAACTACCACTGCAGCTAGGAGCTGTTCTAAGGCACAATGTACTTTGTGCTAATTCTGTTTCAAAACGATCTGAGTTAAAACGTTTTTCCTTAATTCAATTAAAACGCCCAATGATATTTTTAAACTATAAAAAACGGACACAAGCTAAAACATTTTCTAGCAGCTCAGTCAAAAAAAGATAGTTTTTATGTCACCGCCGGTGTCCAACGTTATCTTTAACGCACTGTTTGTCCTGAAGGAGTAACCGTAGTTTCTTCCTTGTCATGTACCAAGATGGCGCTGCCCATTATGGGTAGTGTGAAACGTCTCTTCCCAGTCATTCAAAAGCATCTTTCTCCAAGACGACTATTCTGCGTTGGACAATGTGTGGAGAGAAAGGTAGTGTGTTTCAAACGCAGATTCGCGTATGCTTTTCGTTTTTAGCTAGTGTTTAAACTGGAAGAAAATATGATGGTGCTGTTGTTGAAACCTTAGGTTCATGATTCAGTCACAACTTGGTTAGCTGAAGAACCTTCCAGCTTGTCTTTTCGTTTGTACCCAACTTGTGCAGATTTTTAAGTTTCTTATCTTTTTCCTGTATATGCTAGACTAGTATAGGTGACACTTAATGTTAAATGGATGGATATCCAAGCCTTGTTGAAACACGTTCCACGGTACAAATTTAGAATTCGTTTTTCTGAAATGAACAGTTTCAGAAATGTATGTTGTATTAGAAGTGTGTATCAAATTACTACAGAGGTTTTTATTTTGTCATTTGTATTTCACTGTGCTGAACAACACAGTTAAATAGCCTATATTTTTTTTCATAATTTACTTGCGTTCAAAATACTAAAGCAACAAAGTGGTAAAAACATATTGGGAAATTTTAAAACAAATATCAAACAATATTTAGATGATTTTTTACACTATTTTGTGTGGAGGATAGACCATCAATCTCTATAAAAGTTATTTTATTGTATTTTCTATAGCCATATATCCACAGCCACACCATATTTCATGCGGCAGGTGGTATGTTGTAGACCTTTAGGATTTCCTATTTTTCTCCACACCCTTGTAATCATCTTTGTCTGATCTGTCCACAATAGCAGTTTTTTCAGACCTCTGAAGCCTCTTTTAAGTACACTAAATGGAGAAAAGTATGCATTTGTTTATTGTCTTGTAAAACATGTGCTAACTACTCATTTAACAATTTCCACAAGATATTATGGTAGTTGGCGTATTCAGTGTGTGACCAAAATGTTTGGAAAGCTAACACCTCCTTATATTGTCCATATTGGTAGGAAATGCCAGAAATCGGCTGTGAATGACTAATTCTGTTAATTTTGTTGTGTGGAGCCTGTCCCTGTTTGTTAGAGCTATGTACTGTGTGGGGGCATCAGTAATGTTTACTTGTGAGCTTATCTGACTTTGATGATAACCAGCACCTACCACGACACGGCCCTCACCAGACAGAACTGATGTAAATGCATGTTTACCAGGTGTTAAAATACACTGGTACCAAGTGTTACAAGACAACTGTTACCATGTTTTTTCAGCCAACTGTTACCAGGTGTTACAAGACAACTGTTACGGGGTGTTACAAGACAACTGTTACGGGGTGTTACAAGACAACTGTTACCGGGCGTTACAAGACAACTGTTACCGGGTGTTACAAGACAACTGTTACCGGGTGTTACAAGACAACTGTTACGGGGTGTTACAAGACAACTGTTACCGGGTGTTACAAGACAACCGTTACCGGGTGTTACAAGACAACCGTTACCGGGTGTTACAAGACAACCGTTACCGGGTGTTACAAGACAACCGTTACCGGGTGTTACAAGACAACCGTTACCGGGTGTTACAAGACAACTTTAAAGGCATCATCCCTATAAAAATAAGACTCAAATATTTGACGGAAATGAAATTATTTTCCATATTTGTTTGAACATTTATGAGGCAACAACCCAGGTACCTGTTATACAGCCATTCTAACCCACCACTTAAAGCAGTCAGCAACACCCATGTGGATAGCAATAGGATGGGCTTGATTAAAACCCTGCACGCTGAAGTATTTTGAATGGCATGGTTCTAACAATGTACCATATATTAAATAGTTGCTGTGATTAATCAGTTGATTTGGATTGTTACTGTTGCATAAAAGTCCTTCCTTTTTATGTCTGATCCTTCATAAAAAATGTAAGTAATGTACATTTGTTAATTCAATTCATGAATACATTTTAGGACTCAAAAATGTTAGTTTAATTGCTGAGCCTATGTGTCACAATGCTGTAATCACCCTGCACAAGCTCATGGATCGCTAAATCCCCCAAACAACAGTTCCCTTGGTGCTGATAACAGTTCATGTGTTTTAGCTCAGAAAGGCCTGATAATTCCGCGTGTTATGTTACTGCGTGCCAGTTACAACGGCACCGACGTAGACTACACACTCCGCGTCTTACTTCGTGATGTACGAGCTGCACGCCCTAATGAGCGCCTCGCGGTGCAGAGGAACGGAATGCGCGTCTGTGTTTTTCTAAGCCGACTTTTCCCGAGACGCTGAGGTGTACGCAGAGACTGGTGGGGGATCAAAGTGAAGCAGCCGAAGCATCGCAGCGGTGCTTCATTACCAGGAATAACATCAGAAATGAAGTGTTGCTTTTCGTTTATTTCAATGTTCTCCAAATGTGGACGACTGTGGGCAAATACGCGCACGCTTACAATGCCGGGAGGTGTGATGTGCGTCAAGGCATTGAGATGGAAAGAGTGTTAAAAGCCACTGAACCTCTGCAGGCCAATAGAGAGATGAACTATAACCCGTGTGGCTGCTACAGAGTAGACAAGGACATTTTACTTGGCCTTTATACACCTGACTAAATGTCCTGTGCAATTAAAATAAGTGTGTGTGTGTGTATATATATTTCCACAGTCTGAGGTTGGAATAATACCTTGAAATAATGTTGAATAATGCTAATGACCTTTGAGTTTATGTGCTGTTTAAAAACCCTTTTTTAGCTGAATCTCGTGGGTGTAGACTGCCTTGTCCTTAAGTTCTTTAGTTGTTTATTATAATAAAGATTCATCTGAAACTCTGAGATCTGTCGCATCTCCTCCTGACCTGAGAAAGTAAAGCTTGACGAAGTAATGTAGTTTGACCTGTTTATTGAAAACAATGACAGGTTTTCAGTCTATGATGTCAAAATGGTAAATCAGGAAGCCTTTTAATAGAAAGCTGATCCCTGAGCTGGCTGTATAAGGCAGTGATGTAAATATATCTGAACGTTTTAATTTACATTGGTCCAGCTCATGAGATTGTGGGCATTTGATGGACTCTCACGTACACCTGACCTGTAATGGCCGTAATGATGAGTCTTTTCCAGGTGATGCAGGCAGAACTGATAGTAAATCAGTGGGCGAGGCAGAGAGGGTCACCTGAGGACAGATGTGTGGCGGTCCGTTCCTTCCTCCATGTTTGCACCTTGACTCGCCTGTAATCCTATTGGCTGGCGTCAATCATTGCAGCCCCAAACCCCAGTAACAAAGAAGGGACTTCTAATTCGCCCCTGTGCCACGTCATTTCCAGGTCCAGTCACTGTGGTGTCAGCTAAAATCATTAGAACAGCTCCACACAGGGAAAAAGGCGGGAAATGGGCATTGGAATGGAATTCCGGTTGAGTACATGCATTAATTGCTCTATTTATTTTCAGCTGTCAGAAAAGCCCACTAATTCTCCCCGGTCCCTTCCATAAGGCGTAATTATGTCTGTCACAAGCCCGCTGGGCTCACGAATGCTGTGCACATTAGCCATTTGTCCAAACGTCTCACAAATGTTGGTGCTTTATTTTTTTGACGTAGGAAATGTAAGTCTCTTTAATGTGTCCTTGTTAATTCCCAGGTGGTCTCTCAAGCTTCCTAACCCCATGTCATACACAATGGACCCAGAGGTTTGGACATATGGTCAGACATTTTTAATTAAAATGTACCAAGTATCTGATATCATACTATTGGGACTCATTGAAGTCAACAGACACCGTTTGTGAATGAGGGAATTACTAGACTGTTCAGAGAGAGAGTAAAAGTCCTGGCAGAGATTATGGTCTAAGTGTTACGTAATTATAGATTGAATAATTTATGAAGTGTCTCCAGGTTGTGACTTTTGTGACTTTAATGTGCTGTTGGTGTTCTTAGTTCTACTTTT
Source organism: Novumbra hubbsi (assembly GCA_016801125.1). Taxonomy (NCBI): domain Eukaryota; kingdom Metazoa; phylum Chordata; class Actinopteri; order Esociformes; family Umbridae; genus Novumbra; species Novumbra hubbsi. Next base: position 115,905 of record JACXGK010000271.1, read on the forward strand.
AAACGTACGTTACCCCAAAAGTCTTAAAAAAACTAAATGAGTAAAAGTGTTTAGAAGGCAATTTAAAACACTATATTTTTTCAAATGTTGTACTTAAAGCTATATCCGCTTAGTTAGTCCTGGGTCCTTATTCTATTGGGTTAGTTAGTCCTGGGTTATTGCTCAGTTGGGTTAGTTAGTCCTGGGTTATTGTTCTATTGGGTTAGTTAGTCCTGGGTTATAGTTGTCTTGGGCCATTGCTGTATTGAATGAATCTCTATGGAAGATTATCTATGATTATCTATGCCTGGGACATGTGTGTATCTCTATGGAAGACTATCTATGCCTGGGCCATGTGTGTATCTCTATGGAAGACTATCTATGCCTGGGCCATGTGTGTATCTCTATGGAAGACTATCTATGCCTGGGCCATGTGTGTATCTCTATGGAAGACTATCTATGCCTGGGCCATGTGTGTATCTCTATGGAAGACTATCTATGCCTGGGCCATGTGTGTATCTCTATGGAAGATTAGCTAGGCCTTCGCTGGGCTGTATCCTGGTTATTTTTGGAGCACTGTTTTTGAAGGGCCTCCAGCCCCATTAATCAGCCAGGGGGACCCCACGGCGAGAGCAGGCCCCGTTCCCTGGCCCGCCACACGGCTGTGTTCTGTTCCTCTCCCCCTCTCCCCCTCTCCTCCTCTGCCCCGTGCTCTCAGCGCAGTGTGAAGCACAGAGGAACCTCATCAATCTCACCTGTCCCACACGTCAACCACAGATTTAATCAAACGGACCGTTTGGGCCCCACCTCTCCATCCAAACCCCTCACATCTCTTTTTTTATAGAAAGAGAACCCCCCTCCCGCATTCTCCTCACCCAGAATTACTTGTTTTTTTTTGTTCTAGTTCCAGTCCTCCACTGTGTTCTTTCTTGCTCTGTAATTTACTCTAATTTCTTCATTTTCTTCCTTTTCATTCCTTCATTCTGCCCCCAGTGTTTTCACTGTGGTAATTCACACTTTGTTTCAAGCTGGGGTGTAATCCGATATAGGCTACACACACAGCTCTATCACCCTCTTTAAGAGAGGATGTACATTAAACACCATTTCCTGCTCAATAGCTCACTGAAGTGGGGCTCAGTAGGTCGCCTGCCTTAACAGGTCCCTATGTGAAAGAGGGTTGGGGGGAAAGGGGGTGCGAGAGAGGGATGGAGGGATGAAGGAGTGGTAGGACAGAGTCCTCTTCTAGGGGTTGGTCCAGCATGGTGTCTGTTAATGAGGTGCCTGGGGTTTGGGGAAGGGTGAGCGATGAAGGGGGAACACTAGACCCTGTGTGTCTGTGTCTCAGTGGGAGAGCTGGAGGGGGACCCAGACGGACAAACAGAAATACTTGAGAGGGTCTAATCCCCAGCACTTGGGCCTGGCCTGGTGCTCCACACGCTGGGGTCGAACCTGGTGCTCATGGAGGGGTTGACGGTACCCAGCAGGAGTGGCCGGTGGCAATGCAGAAACAGGGGCCATCGCCTCCAGCCCAATGCAGTCCAACCACGTGATTTACAGAGTGAGCTGTGTGGACACGAATGGTGACAGCAGCTCGGCAGTTTAACTGAGAATGGAAGTCTCTCTAGGTGGAAGAGAGACACGGGGACCCAGTCTAGTTCAGAGGAACACTGAGGGATTTAAGGTTGGATACCATTTTTACTTCTAAACTTCCTGTATGGATATTAAGTAGGCTTATCATTACCACAGCTGGATAAAATATTGATGTGAATGTGCTGTACAATTTAGCGGGACAAAAATGTCAGATCACCCATTTTCAAGGCAGTTTGCTTGCTTTTGAAAGTAGCTGCTTACTGCTGCCTTCCTTGAGATATAATTTTCTACAACAGCTAATGATATACTAACTTCAGGTAACGCCAAACTCATCAAAAGGACATCAAAATGGTGTCCATTAAATGATCCTAAAATGGCTGCAGTAAAGCCTTGGCAAAGCACCTCAAACCATGATACCAAGTGTTTGTTGGAGTCAATGGGTCACAGACCCACTGGTGTTTTTGCATTTAAGGGTTTTGTGACTAAATACTACCGGTTATACTTCTTACATTTGCTATAAATGTTGAAAACAGTGTTGAAACAGACAGAAATAAAAGGTGACAGTCTTTGTGTGGTGAGCTTTGCAGGGCGGTGGATAAGTCTAGTGGATTGAGAAAAGTTGCTGGTTGGAATCCCAGAGCCAACAATGCGAATTCAAATTACCTGTCTTTGAGCAATGGACTTTACTATATGGTCCTTGGACCATCTTCTCCACTCATCCCATGATCTGGCGGTCTCCATTTTAGAGGATGCCGCATTTGAAAACTTGGTGTCTTGGTTGACCCTTGGTAATACATTGTTTGGCTGTTTTTGTCAGCTGAAGCACTTGAAGCACTTGGAGATTCAAGCTCAATAGACTATAAATACTTTGTATTACCTTAACCCATTCCATTGGAAAACCGTTAGGCAGCTCTACTTTGAACTTGATTAAATGGATGTCAGGCATTCCTCTTATGTACAAATTCTACTATTCACATGTGGTTTGGGAAAATTATTTGGAAAAAGAGACCATGGAATTAAGGCCCGGGGACTTCCCCTCTGGAAAAGGGTCATAACAAAGAAAATAGTGCTGTATTTCTAACTAACTGAATTTTCCAATTGACGATTGTGTTTTTTCCGCTTAATAGAAGCCGTGCATTGCACATTATGGTACATTGCTGAGTGATGTCGTTAGTTTTGTTTGGGTGATGGGGTTTGCTTTTCCACCTGCAACTTGACGAAGTTTGTCAAACACCCTGAAAATCTTCATTCGGCCCACAGAAACATTCCTATAACACTACCACCACACTGTTTCTTGACATCAATTTTTTCACACGTGTTACGGACAAACATACATTCCCGGAAAGTGTTGGAGTGTGTGAAAACATGGCCTTTAAGTGCAAGTAATCCTTCTTGCTGTTGGCGTTAATGTCACACTCACACACGGTTTGTAATGTGTTTACCATGTGTTAAGACGAGCAGGAAGAAACTCGTCGTCACGTAGGCTACGCTGTTGTAGGACTGCGTCGCCCTAGTCAATAATGAGAACACCAAAAGTTTCCACAATGGGTAAAAGATGGCGGGATGGACACATTACGAAAACATTTTAGAATGTGAGAGATGTAAATGTGGTACATAATTGAAGTGAGACGAGTTATGGGTTATGTTTTTGTATGGAAAAGACCATTCGTCTGGCGCAAGGGTTAGGTTGTATTTATTATGTCACCGCTTAGTCTATTGCAGCAGAATCCGTTTGAACGGACATTTTTGCTTTGGACATATTCAAGTTCGTCAACTTTTGACTTTTCTGTTTCCCTGTTTGATGGTATGCATTTTCTGTTGGGTATACCTCTGGTCTTGTTTGGCACTGGCAACCCTTCCATATAGCCTTAAATTATATCCGTATTATTGTCAATATTTTACTTTACCAATTAATCATTCTCGTAACTGTAATGGAACTTTAAAAAAGATTTACTTCTCTGACGAAATACAACACAACAGCTTGTCAGGCAGGCGGCTGCGATGTGATGTTTGATAGCCTGATTACCAAGTGCCTAGTTCTCGGTTACCGTTGGCTTGCGATTGTCTCAGGTAACACTATTAACATTTCTGCATGTCTAATAAACAGGTAGAGCGGGAATAACGTGCGTTTGTCGTGTCAAATGGAGGTGAGAACACGCATGAACCAGATTCAGGCCGTCTACACCCAAATCAATTCTGACACCTCTTAAGGAATTCAGCATTGTTGACTCTTAGTTACGACCAAAGTATTGACACCTTATGTGCAGTTTTTTCAAGTATCCCACAATTGTCTCTCTCTACAAAAACGTTGATGGCATCTTAAGAATTTTCGCATTTCAATGTTACAATTAAATAAATCGTTTTTTTTAACATATGTACTTTTAAATCAGAAAATCAAGAGAAAGGACAGCGTCTTAGTTATTGACACCCTAGATTTATAGTTTGTTTACAGCCTTTGGCCAAAGAAACTGCAATCAAGGCTTCCTATAGCGGTGGATGAGCTTCCTGCACCCGCTTGCACAAGGGCTTACGTTTTTCTGCTAATATGCCAACAAACCTCCCTTGGAGGCAAATAGCTTGTTCGGTGCGCTTGTGTCTGGTACATTTCTCAAATGTCAGTGGAAATAAAATTCAGTTGATCACATTCTTATAATGAAAGCGCTGCTCTGTGCAGGTAGTTTCATCATGTCTTCAATGCGACTTCGATTAGTGATGTGCTTTGAACATCGTCTTATTCAAATCGTACCTTACTTATTACAAACATATATCGTGATATTCGAAATACATGTTTTTAAAAACTTAACCAGTAAGTGCTTTACTTTAAAAGCTGTTTTTATTTGGTTTTTCTTTTACCAAAGAGCTTTAATTTGGTCTCATCTGTCCCCATGATATTCTCCCAGAAGAGTCAGACATGTTCAGGTGTGTTTTGGAACCTTTTAGTTTGGGCTTATCTGTTTAAGTGAGTTTTTCCTGAGTGTCCTACCATACAAGCCCCTTTCAGTGAGTTAGCAACTAATGGGGCGCTTAAAACTGCCTTGAGTCTGAAAGTCAGCTTTTATCTGTGTGGCAGTAGATCTAGGTGCTTCCTGAACCATTCCTCAACCATTTCAAACTTTTGGATCTTCCATCACAGTGTTGCTGTGGGCCACATGCATGGAAGTTGACTGCAGTAGCATGAGCCTTCCTGTTTGTTATTATATGTGGTGGAAACATAACATCAAGGCCTCTAGAGAATGACTTGTGCCTTGAGATTGTCCTCGTTTGTCTACAGTTGCGGGGCTGACCTCCTCAGACATTTTTCTGGTTTTCTTTCTTTCCCCCATGAGTTGCAAAACTGTGTACCTTCTATGTAATAATGACAATCACAGTTACCTGTCGGCATTGAGTACTCATACATGTTGATTATCTGTGATTTTAACCAGAGAGCAGATCATGAGATACCTTATAACAAATCGACGGAGACAAACTGGGCAGAACTGGTCAGCTGATAGTATTTAGTGTTGTTGTTTGTTTAGTGTGCAAGATATGGTATTTTTTAGATTGTTTGGTCATAATGAACCGAAAAATGTGGTGTAATTTCCTTCACTTAATATTGCATTCTTTAAAAGATTTGTAAAGGCAAATCATTTTCGGGATTATCTCAAATTACACAGCATGAGTTTCAACCCGATTTGGCATCCCCGATGTTACAGCACTTTTGACACCTGTTTTCACTTGTAGCGTGTAAAGAAGTGCTTAGATACAATTCCAAGCAGTTCAATTTGACATTCAAAAACATGTCCCGCTGAAGAATGGTCCATGCTTTTCCGGCTAACAGAAGCTTCGTGCTGCTGTATAATCTATTTGGCCCCAGAAATAAGGGAAAAGTCATAAGTGAAGTTCCACGTTTGGATCCGTACTACTCCCACTGTTGCTTCTCTGCCACAGCATTGTTCTTCAGGCTGGGCCCAAGGCCCAGCCATGGTTAGTAGGACTGGACTGAGGCCAGAAGCTAGCAGGCTTTATCCACGCCAAGTCTTATGGGAGTTGGCCAATGCCAGACCTGAGAAAGCCAAAACCTAGAAGAATCAGAAACCCGATTTGCCCACAGATACAAGAGCGAAGAGTGATCTTTCTGTCACTTAAAGGGGAAAGAGACCATTCCTCAAGGCTGTAAAAGAAGACCGTTGTTTCTGATATGCTGTGGAGTATGGTGCTCTTGGAAATGACCTCGCACAGACTCATAATCTTTTTCACACACGTACAAACACGTGTCTTTCATTCTCAGACTTTTTTTGAACGTTTTTTTTAAATTAATTGCCATGATTTTTCAAAACAAACGACCAACAACACTTTGTTACGGTAGAGTAAGAATATGTTGCAATTGTTTGAGGAAAATATTAAATCCCTGATATTTTATCATAATTTATCAAGGTGTACTCTGGATATTGGAAGGACCAGATGGCTAGTAATTTTGCTTTTGGGTTGTGTTACCCAGTAGGTGAAGTCGTTTTGTTTTGTGTTTAAAAAAAGGTTGTGGATTAAACACACTTGTCCTGAAGCTTCAGTGTGTTAGTAGAACAGACAGACATGAGAAAAGGGCTTAATAATGAATGTTTTTTTTGTATTATTAGTAGTAGAGATTGGTATATGTCTATTGTGTATACATTGTCCCTCATTAATGAAACAAGCATATGATCAAATGGCATCTAAATTATTGTACGATCATTTTACAGACAGAGCTGGTATTCATCAATATTATCTTTGTTGTATACTTACGATCAAACTGGTCTGGTCGGAGATTGTGTAAACCAACATAATAAAACAAAATAGATAACGCTTGATTCACAATACAACCATCATTAACACGAAAAACAATATAACAGCCTCAGTAACAACAACAACCACAATTAGATAATTGTAATTTTAGGTAATATAAAATTAAGGAATATGAGGAGTATAACACACACAAACGTACCACGATATTAAATATTCATGTTATTCTGCATTTTCTATCTCTTATTTCTGTTCTTCATGTGTTTTGTAAGGTTTAAATTGCCTTTGTGCTAGACAAATAAACTTGCTTTTCTTAAGTCACTCAGGCCTATAGTATTAACACACTTGACACACATAGGTTGATGTTTGCCACAGATGCATAAATGACGGGTGTGTCATTTGTGTGTGTGATTATATATATACATATATATATATATACACACACATCAACGCTAATTTCGACAAAAGTGCGACAGTTTTGTGAATCACACTTGGAGGTGATCGTATGTCTCCTCCCACGTTTGAATCTGAGATCTTCGCTGAGAAGGTTTCACGAACGAGAGCCGCTGTTTGCAGTGCTCTTCTGTATATGTAGGAACTGTGACATGTTCCTTCTGTCTCCAGGAGCCTCCACATGGGCGTGTGTTCTCAGGGATCCAGCCCACGGGAGTCCCCCACCTTGGAAACTACCTGGGGACTTTGGAGAGCTGGGTCTCACTGCAGGCCCAGTACCCCTCCGTGGTCTACAGCATCGTGGACCTGCACTCCATCACACAGCCACAGGACCCTGCCCTCCTTCGGGTCAACATACTGGACATGGCTGCCAGCCTCCTGGCCTGTGGCATTGACCCCGAGAGGTCTGTCCTGTTCCAGCAGTCACAGGTTTGTCTGTCACACGCGCACTTTATTTATTTTGTTGTTTAACTGTGCGTGGGAATTGGCAAGAATGTTTTCTGCATGTATTTTCAATCTACATGTACATACTTTTTGTCTGCATTCTAATGTGGCTTTGCAAACAGGTGAAAAAAGCTGAGCGTGTTTGTTACCTGACGGACCGAGCAGACTGCCTTGGATCTGGTTCTCAGCCATGTCATCAAGAGTCAGTTGGAACGACGTCCATATTGGAATGTTTATTTTATGATGGCAGGCTGTCAATGTTACCACTACGCAGGCCGCTTTAACATGCTTATTTTATCACTGTGATCCTTATCTTCTCTTGTGTGCTCTGCAAATTCACAGGGATTATGAAAACACACATACTCAGAAACCAACATTCACTTCAGAGGAGGGGGATAAGGATGTATTAACTGTATTCACAACTTTTACTTTTCTTTATCCACCTTTTAAGAAGTGTAACCAGGATAGATATGTACTTTTCCCTGGACATGTATGTGTGTGGGTCAGCAAGTTTTGTGTATTAAGAGTGTGTGGTCCATCTGTGGTTTTACACACACACACACACACACACACACACACGTGCACAAAGCTCTATTTTTATTCCTGTTTAGCTTAATGCCACATATTTTGGCAGCAAATGAGACCTCCCAATGAACACGTGAGCCTGAGTCTATTACACATGTACTAATACCCCTACCGTCTAAATGAAACGCATCCAAAAATAGAAAAAAACTAAAATCGATTGTATCTTAAAGTATCTCTTTTGGCTTGAAATTGAGGTGTGTGTTTGTTCATGTGCAAATTTGCATGGAAATGTAATTTTTTGATGAAGTAACAGCACTGGTTCCCCAAATCTGTACGATTTATTTGAATGTTTTGGCTCTTTCCTAATGGAATAAAAGGGAGATCGTGATCTTCTGTTTAATGAATAACTTACCAGTCAGATCATAACTCTTGTCGTCGGCATATAATATGTTTCTCAATCATCCTGTAATAAAATTATATTACACTAGTATTTAAATAGTAAATACTAAGTAAATAGTATTTAAAGTTAAAATTCACTAAGGATGTCTTTCTCACTATACTTGTATTCAAATCTCGCATATATAGTCTATAATAAATTTGTAAATGCATCAAGTGTATAACACTAGTCCTTGCGGTTGAGAGTGGCCGTCAGACTCTTTAGAATCTGTTTTCAGTGGACGGGCATGGCTGCCACTTTGCCACCCATAAACTTTATTGCCCTGAAGATGGATTTTGCAAATTCTTGTCTGAAATTAGAGTTGTTTGACAGACCTGTGTGTGTTTGTGTATTTGAGAGAGATAGAGGGGGAGAGAGGGAAGTAGAGGGATGGACATAGACTTTCAGGGAGAATGAGATAGAGAGATGTACAGATATAGAGATATAGAGATATAGAGAGAGAGAGCTATAGAGGGAGATGGGGTGGTTGTGAGGTCACAGAGCACCTGGTCAGGCATGCTGAAATAGATGGGGGACCTCCTTGCCACATGGTGGGGCTGGAGAGTCACCCCCCACCCATCCCTAGAGGATCAAAAGGTTTTCGCTTATGTTTGTTTGTGCTGTTGAAGCGTCTTTCGTTGTACGTGTGGGCTGGGTATATTATATTGAAACATATTTTGGCCACAGCCGGGATGACTGACTGATCGTGTCCCTCCACAGGTCCCTGAACATGCAGAACTGTCTTGGATATTCGGCTGTCTAACCAGCATGCCCCGTCTCAGACATCTGCCTCAGTGGAAGGTGAGTAACGTCTGGAGACTCCTGTGGTACAGAAAACACTCGGTTACAGCCCTTGAATGAGTTTATATGGGAATAGATCATAACTTTCCATAAGGCAAAGCTGCGACAAGCCTTGGCAGACTGACGCTCCGAGGTTTAACTAAATCTTAAACCCTTAACTTTTTGCTGAGTAAAGACCTGAGTAAAGTCAGGGGTTTTGTTGATTGGTAAAATCCTTACATTTTTGTTTTCTTAATTTCTGGTTCTCTAAGATGTGGTTTGTCCTTTGCAACAAAAAATCCCATCAGCATATACATTTTATTTTTTGGTGTTTAACAAAAATGCAGCTGGCTTCACACGGGATAAGCTCTGGGTGCGTGTTTGTGTTGTAAGATCTCACACGTTTGCAATTATCAACCAAAAGCCACTGAGTAGCTGAAGCTCCACGATGCCCAAGCTGGCCAACACTCAGCTCCCTGGCACTCGGATGTGTGCGGCTGACTTACTTGCCTGGGGAGAATCCCGACGTTCCCGTAAAGGATGCACCCGTTGTCAGTGGCCGCTGCGCCCAATGGGGAAGGCGAATGGTGTCCTCCCATCTGCCTTCATTTCCTCTCACATGTTTAGCAGACGGCCTATTGTGAGTCCTGTTGTTTGTCAGATCCGCCTCACCTGCCAGATCGGTTTTGATGTTCTCATAATGACAGTGATTTGCGTGGCCACATGCAGTTTACTAAGAGGCCAGAGGGGAGGGCCAGCGGGGTTCGTGTTTTACCGGGGGGGGGGGGGGGCGAATCAGACATGGCAGAACGTTTTCGGTGAATTTTGCCACGTCGAGTTAAGTGCTCGTTTCTCGTAAAGAGACGCCCTGCCTGTTTAACAAGACGCTCACCAATGTTACTGTTCATCCCCTGTCTCCTGTTTCTCCCTCCTGCTTCTTTCTCCTCCTGCCATTCCTCCTTCTCTCTTCCTTCTAGATGAAGAGTACACAGAAGAATGAGGGGAGCGTGGGACTGTACACGTACCCCGTCCTTCAGGCTGCAGATATTCTCCTCTACAAGTGAGATCCGTCACCGCTACGCTAACCGCCGATCGCGGGTGAAGCTCGGGCAGGTAGAAGAACATTAGGTGCGTTCGTTTCTAAATCGTGTGGGGGGGGGGGGTTATCATGTGACAGGTCTACTCACGTTCCGGTGGGAGAAGATCAAGTACAACACCTGGAGCTGGCCCAAGACCTGGCTCGTATCTTCAACAACACGTACGGAGACTTCTTCCCTGAGCCACGCGCTCTGCTTAGTAAGTTGCCACCGCTCAGTGGTTCTGTCTTAGGACATTGGTACATGTCCTTTAGCCTCTTGCTCACCAACGTGCATGTTTTGCTCATCTCCAGCCGGCAGTATGTCGCGGTCTGTCTTTCTTACTCTCACACGCAGTCTCTCGCACTCTTTTCTCACCTGCAGTGAATTGAGTATTAACTTACTTTGGATGAAATAAATAGAATTTCCAAAATGATTTTGTGATGAATTCAAACAAGATTTATTCAATAGCTGAAATATAGTTGGTGCATACGTCTTTACTCGTTTAGTCAAACTGACAGTAGTTAAGGGCTGAACTTTGGCTTAACAACACAAAACGCACAAAGCATAATTTATCTTAATTATTTGACCACAAATGTGCTAATCTTTAGCGTTGCTTCCAGGAACTCTGCAAGGCACTATATCTAGTCCAGCTACATTGGGTAAAACGTTTTTTCATCCCCATCAATCTGAATGAGATGCTTTTTACTGCAACACAATGTGAAAATGTCCGAGCAGTGAACGGTTATCAAACCCCCATAGATATAGTTGTAATGATTCACACATCCAGATGGACACAGCTCCAAAGACACATGGCTGATGGACACCGAACACCACTCTGAGAGCCTCTTTTATTCTGCTCCATTATCGCGATCATAAAAGCACAAGATGTAACCAGCCATGCGTTCAATGGAACTTTGATTAAAGGATTGTTCCTTTCCTCGTATATCTGGGAGATAATATGATAATAGACTTGGGAATGGGGAAAGGGGTACGTCTTCAAGACGACTGATGCCGTCTTCATGTGCTCTGTTTGGCTACCTTCCACTGGGCTGTTTGTGGGGAAGAGACTGGAGAGCAGAGACTTCTGACAGAACTGTCCATCACCAGCCAACTCTTTGAAACCCAATCAAAACCCGATCCTCCTAAATCATCCTGGAACTAAGTATTCATTGGGAAGGGGACCATATCCTTTCCCATTATGGTAAAATAAGGCCTGGTTTCCATTGAGACATTGGCCTATCGAATTTGTTCTTAAAATTATTGTACGATAATTTTACAGACAGCGCAGGCATTCGTCGATATTATCTTTGTTGTATCCTTACGATCAAACTCAAGTCTGGTCAGAGACCGTGTAAACCAAAGTAAAAAAAATAAATAAGACATTATCACAAAAAACAATATAACAGCCCCAGTAACAACAACCTACAATTATAATATATAAAAATATAAAATAGTATGATGACGAATATAACCCATACAAACGTACCACAATATTATATGTCGTGTCACTACTGTATTTATGTAGTATTTGTTTATTTCACTATATTCTGCATTTTGTATTTTATATTCTCTTATTTCTGTTGTTCATGCATTTGTAAGGTTTGAATTGCCTTTATGATTGTAACGCGCTAAACAAATAAACTTGCTTTGCCTCCCTTGGGCTTATAGTATTGACAAACTTGGACATCATAAATGGTGATTATAATTTCACAGGCTGGCATTGTGATTAGCTAAGAGGTCTTAACTTTGACTCGTGAGAGGTTCGATAAACCAGTGGTTCTGGGGGGAGCAGTTGCCCTGATGTTGGCAGAGCTCGCTCTTCTAAAGGACTTCAGCTCTGGGCTGAGACACGAAAGAGTTTTCTTTAACTGCTCTGATTTTGTCTCGGAGAAGGTCGAATGGTTAGTTAGCCGTTTCAAGCTATAATTTATGTTAAATGCTGTCAATTCATAGGTTGATAATCGACACACCCACATAAATTCTGGGTGTGTCAAATGTAAATAAGGACAGGTGCAGCGTGTTCTTGCGTCCGTGGCTTCATCCGAATGATCAATCTGCCATGACGTCGACGCTGTATCACATACATGCACCTTGACAATAGATGTACCTTGACAATAGATGTACAGGCGTGTCATTCCCATCCGTTTCCTGTCATTCCCACAACGGCCTGTTTTCTTCCATTTCAAACAGGCTCCACTCGCAAGGTGAAATCCCTCCGCGACCCCTCGGCCAAGATGTCCAAATCAGATCCGCAGAAGATGGCCGCCGTCTACCTCACCGACTCGCCCGACGACATCGCCCTGAAGATCCGCCGCGCTGTCACCGACTTCATCTCCGAGGTGACCTTTGACCCCGAGGGCCGACCGGGCGTGTCCAACCTGGTGCTGATGCACGCCGCACTGGCGGGCTGCACGGCGGAGGAGGCCGTGGGCCGGGCCAGGGGTCTGGACACCGGGAAGTACAAGCAACTGGTGACGGAGGCCATTGTGCAGCGGCTCACACCCATCAGGGAGGAGATCCACAGGCTGAGGGGGGACAGGGGCCACCTGGGGAGGATTTTGGCCGACGGGGCCTGCAGGGCCAGGGAGATGGCGGCGCCGGTCCTCAAAGAGGTTCACCAAAGAGTAGGCTTCCGCTGAGACCGAGGAGACGCCCGGGAACCGGAAGGACTCCCCGGTGCTCCTCTGACTGTGCTGCTGTCGCATACATCGTCTCCATTCACAAAGCTCCGTGCCGTGCGTTGAATCCGCTGGCAATACATGGTTTCATTTATTTAAACAATAAACGGATGCCTAAAACAAGCTGTTGTGTCTGTGAGCTCCCAACGAGGACTCTCAAGCTCTTTACGCAATATATTTATTACACATGTTGATCTATGAGGAACGAGGGAGTGTGGCCATACGGTTGGCATATGGCCAATATATCATGGATAGGGAATTGTTTACATTACGCTACATTTTCATAGAGATTTTGGAGATAGACTTGAGATGCTAGACTGTTTTGTTTTTAACTTGCAGATATCGATAGCTCGAGATGCCACTGTCCGAAGGAAGCTGGTGTAAATTCTAATTATTATGCCATAATTTGAGCTCACACCAGCATGGACTGCTAAATAATTAGGCAAACCAAGATAAGTCTATGTAGTAATTTATTTTCTCTCTCGTAATATAAACATGCTTCAGGCACGATGCATGTATTTAGAGTATATGCACATAAACACAATCGTCATCAGACAGTGGGCACTGTGTATAGCAGTGGTGGGCAAACTGCGGCCCGCGTGGCTGTCCCATCCGGCCCACGGAATGTAATAAAATTATTTTGGGGGGAATTAAAAAACCAACTCACCAGCCCATTGTTATACATCTGAGTCCGAATTTTAACTATTTACACCTTATATGGGATCTACTGTACATATGTAATGTATGTTTTAACTTTTGCCCTTTTCTGGCCTCCAAATCAATTATGATTAACAAATTACAAAAACAAATGTGGCCCTCCATTTCATTTCAAAATCCTGATGTGGCCCCCGAGCCAAAATATTTGCCCACCCCTGG
>JACXGK010000272.1:0-12314 GCA_016801125.1 Novumbra hubbsi
GCTCCCCAATCAACTGAATGCAGCTGCTCTGACTGGGGAGCCCACAATGGCATGAAGAGGGCTAGAGGCCTCACAAATAGTCTTGCCCTGAAATGGCCAGGGGCTCGCAGCCAGGGCATGACACTTTGCAATGAAAATGTACTTGATCCCCCAAAAAACATTTCCACTGCATTTCAGCCCTGCCACAAAAGGACGTGCTGACATCATGTAAGTGATCCTCTCATTAACACAGGTGAGAGTGTTGACAAGAACAAGGCTGCAGATCACCCTGTACGCCCAAGGGCATCTGCACGCACAGTGATGCAAAGACTTTTAAAGGATTGCTTGGTGTCAAGAAGGGCAGCAAAGAAGCCCCTTCTCTCCAGGAATAACATCAGGGACAGACTGATATTCTGCAAAAGGTATAGGGATTGGACTGCTGAGGACTGGGTTAAAGTCATTTTCTCTGATGAATCCACTTTCTGATTGTTTGGGGCATCCGGAAAAACACTTGTCCGGAAAAGAAAAGGTGAGCACTACCATCAATCCTATGCCAATAGTAAAGCATCCTGAGACCATTCATGTGTGGGGTTGCTTCTCAGCCAAGGCAGTGGGCTCACTCAAAATTTGCCTAAGAACACAGCCATGAATAAAGAACGGTACCAAACATCCCACAAGAACAACTTCTCCCAACCATCCAAGAACAGTTTGGTGACCAACAATGCCTTTTCCAGCACGATGGGTCCATGGCCAAGAAACTCTCCAGACCTTAATCCCATTGAGAACTTGTGGTCAATCCTCAAGGTGCAGGTGGACAAACAAAACAGAGGTCTTGAAGAAGAAGGGTCAACCCTGCAAATATTGACTATTTGCATGTGCCTCATGTAATTGTCAATAATAGCCTTTGACACTTATAAAATGCTTGTATTTATAATTCTGTATACCATAGTAACATCTGGCAAAAATATCTAAAAACACTTCAGAAGTAAACTTTGTGTAAACCAATTCTTTACACAGGCTGTATAATCGAAGACACAGCTTTGTTTGAACAAAAACATGTTCATAAATTGCTGTTGCACGGATTACCCACCCCTACATGAATGCATTAACAGCATGCAATGTATTTCCATGGTATTTTCTAGTATTACGTCAGCATTATCCTATCATGTAAAATATTGTATGTGGTGTTTATCCAAAATGAATAGCGCAATCCTGGTTCTGTCAGGTTCTCCGTTTCCTGCCCATTGCAAATGATCATCGCACAATAGCAAGACAAGTCGTTCCTTAAATAGAGCCTAAGCTGTGTGCTCTGCATCAGGACATAGCAAATCTGATGAATAGCAGATATCAGAATTAAACAGAGGGCTTATCGCCTCCATATGCTCAGCTTCATGTTTCACAGTATTTTGCAGCTATGTATTTAATGGCACCCCTTGCTAACAGCAAGTTGTCTCTGAAAGAAGAGAGCATTATTTGCACCTCAGTGCCTTTCAACACATTTTCCTGACATTCAATGTCATTACTGCAATCTTTACCAGTAATAGACATTTCTTTGCTTGACTAGAGGAAACTTCAAGGAGCAATTGTAAATTGATAGGTGTGGCTATAACTAGCCGCTATTGGGAGTGAAAGACAAAATACAGTGTTCCTCAGATGGGTTGGATGTCCTTGACTGTATGGGGATGTGTGGATGATGCTGCCGCCTCCTCCCAAACTATAAGCCTGGGTGGATCTTCTGTGAATTGCTCTTTTACAACTATAACACACATATTTCTGTGAAGTAAGGTCATGGACGGAATGAAAAATGCTGAATGTCATATTCATCTGCGTAGCTTTGTATGTTCGGAATTTGTCTTTTAAAAGTGGTCATGCCACACTTCCAAGCTTGGGATCATCACTTGATTTTTTTTCCTTGGTAAATTTGATCATAGGCACAAAGGATTTGAAAAGAAAACATACCCACTTCCACACCCGCACATAACTTGGTAAAACCTGTATCATGTTGGCAGTTTAGCACAAAGCAGAATTGAAAGAAAAACTTTCTTTTATGAATACCAAACACAAAATGATAGATGGCTATCAGGTTGCCTTTAATTCAATGTCAACTGACCATATGTTAGGATGAAATAATGATGACTACATTGAATTGGATGGGAAAGCACATCCGCATAAGCTGTCGTGGAAAGAAACATGTACAGAAAAGATGAGGTTTGTTCTCACTATGATGAAAGCACATCTGAGAAACAAAGTGAGAAATAAAAGAAGTTAAACTCTTGCAGAGCTAACTGAAAAACAACCAGCTGCTTCCTGTATGATATGGTGGTTGAGCTTTCTTTGCAGCCAGTGGTTTGCCCCTGTTTAAATCCAAATCTTATTGGAAGGTTTTGGTAGCTTCCAGCATTTGTTTCATTGTAAGAAATTAATGTTGGTGTGGAATATCATTGGGTCATAGACTTGCTTAGTATCATATCAGATAATATCATACAAACATTTTCTGGTGCAGGAACAGAAAGTATGTTATATATTAATATGGCGGCCGTGGCCATTCTTTACAAACTAAATAGTCCAACCCATTTTGTTATTGTTCAAATTGAAGTTGAGACAGTGGAGTTGTTTCATGACAGGAATAATCCTGAAGTAAAATACATAACTTTTCAAACCTACCCATCTACCTTGCATAATCTCAGGCATTTTTTAAGGTAACATGTCAAGTAATTATTCATGCTTTGCAAGCACACTTAAAAAGTGCTTTGTTGAAATTGTATAAATCCTATTAAATGTGTGTTTAAACGGTTTAATACTATCTCTACTGCACCTAAATAGCCATGTTAGATTTGCCCTTGAGTGGCAACACTGGCTGTGTGAAGCCTTTATTCATTTTTCATAGTCCAAAGAACAAACTACAAAGCAGAAGTTGCAATGTTTTTCGGTCAGTAAGCAGGCGTTAAGGGTTTCAGGTTTTCCTTGACCTTTTGCCCCTCCCTGTATCTCCTCAGAGATAGTACTAATAGGCTGCTGGGTAAATTGACTGAGAGGATACTTTGCTGGCACTATTGATACATACTTTGCTGGCACTATTGACACATACTTTGCTGGCACTATTGATACATACTTTGCTGACACTATTGACACATACTTTGCTGACACTATTGACACATACTTTGCTGGCACTATTGACACATACTTTGCTGGCACTATTGTCAAATACTTTGCTGACACTATTGACACATACTTTGCTGGCACTATTGACACATACTTTGCTGACACTATTGACACATACTTTGCTGGCACTATTGACACATACTTTGCTGGCACTATTGTCAAATACTTTGCTGACACTATTGACACATACTTTGCTGGCACTATTGACACATACTTTGCTGACACTATTGTCACATACTTTGCTGACACTATTGTCACATACTTTGCTGGCACTATTGTCAAATACTTTGCTGACACTATTGACACATACTTTGCTGGCACTATTGACACATACTTTGCTGGCACTATTGACACATACTTTGCTGACACTATTGACACATACTTTGCTGACACTATTGACACATACTTTGCTGACACTATTGTCACATACTTTGCTGGCACTATTGTCAAATACTTTGCTGACACTATTGACACATACTTTGCTGGCACTATTGACACATACTTTGCTGGCACTATTGACACATACTTTGCTGGCACTATTGACACATACTTTGCTGGCACTATTGACACATACTTTGCTGACACTATTGACACATACTTTGATGGCACTATTGACACATGCAGACATAAGTCGGCTGTCTTCTCATCGTCTTCCCCCTTGACTGGAGATCAGATTAATTATGCAAATAGAGTTTAAGGGAATTTCATTAAAGAAGGTGTGTGGATATGTTAGTGTGTGTCTGCAAATTATTAGATAAGATTCAGCAAAACATTTTAATCTGCCTGGTAATTCCACTGTTTCTAATTTTATCCACTATTACTTTGACATTTGCTAATAACACTACCACCCCCATAACTGTATTTTCTCTGTGAACTATCCTTGCCAAATCAGAAACAATCTTCTAGCATATTGCCTTTTATTTGCGTCATCCTTTTAAATGGAATATTTACATAATAATTAAATAATCTGCATAATTGTAATTACTTGATTAAAAGACACTGGACATACCTAATGTCTTTCTTTTCGGAGTGGATGTTCCTGTACAAGTAGTAGATTGTGAATTTGCCCGTCGCATAACCACGGTGCCATATTCCATATTTCTGCCTTTCGTGAGTATTCCAGACCTGGGAAGTCAAGTCCCTGTCTGTGTCTGCATCTAACACCTGATGGCAACACATACTCCTTGAGGCGCGATGGCAGGTTTGGGCTCCGTTGAACACTGTCGTTTTAACGTACTGCTCTCTGGACAGCCAGTAAGCGGATCGGCTGCTGCAGGCAGTGATACACTCTGTTTATCTTGTCCTTCCCCGGCCATATCCGTGCTTTCAAGTCCTAAGCATGAACATGCACAATTTGCAGAGGGCTGTACTTGTGTTGAAATTAGACGTGGCTAGCCTTCTTGATACTACATCACACGCGTGTGTGCCGAAGCCATGCGTTTCTTAATATATATTTCTGGTGTGTACTGCTTGTGGTGTGTGTGTTCAAAGGTTTTACATTTTTGTATTTCAGAAATATCTTTTATCCAGAGTCACTTACAGTAGTGAGTGCAGACATGTTCTGTCATTCTGGTTCCCCCTGTGGGAATTGAAACCACAAGCCTGGTGTTGCAAGTGTCATGCCACATCAACTGGGATACAATACATAAGAGCAAAGGGACTTTGTGGGTCATTTCTGAACAATATGTGAGGGAGTTGGTGCAGAGGTGTGTGAAGTTCTAGGATCAAATGTTGACCATGGCTGCAGAATTTCAAAGAATTCCAAGTCCAAAGTTCATCATTTCAAATTATTTTGAAGTTCATCACACTTAGAACCCGATTCATTTTAATGTTGTGGGAGAATATTGAAGTTGTAGAACTGGGACACCATTATAGAAACATTCTAAATATTAATTTTCACAGATTGCAATGTGCGTCAAAAGCAAAAACAACAGCAAGCGATGTACGTATGACAACAGGCCAGTTAATACAGGCTTTTAACAGTGAGTGGTTATGGCAAGAGCCTGTCAGAGGACGGTAGATGATGATGGTTGAGTCATCTGATGATCTCGTAGAAGGCGTCTTGTATCTTGTCATTATAGAGCTACTGTACTTTTCCTCTTCCATTCCGTGTGGCACCCACGTGTGGGATTCCTGGGCTGCTTTGGGTGCCGGAAAGCTCACAACACGCATTTCAGAATAGGACCCAGATCCTCTCACGAGCCCTCTGCCTCAGCACAGCTGTATCTCTCTTCTAGTCCTCTCCTAGTTTTCTCATGCTTCGGGCAACTCCTCTGAAAATGATACGATGATACAAAAGATCAGGAACTGGCATTGAAGTTGAACATGAAAGCCGGTGCTCTGTTCAGACGCTTGTTTCAAAGAAACACATTAACCAGCTAACTACCTATAGTATAGCTAGCTTAATCAAAATGTGTTAACCTCTCAGTCAGTCTGTTTATATGCACCAAAACAACGTATTTCTGTAATAAAAATAAGTATTCGAAGAGTCGAATTGAAAAAGCACAGCTGAAACGACTTAAATTATTATTTTTAATGTAGAGAAGATCTGGGCTTAGGCTGCTACACAGGAGCCATGGCAACTGTAAGGTTCTACATGACTGCTCTGGTCAATCCTCTTGTCCTAGGAGAGACATGAAACTGGGCATTATCACAGCCGTGTATTGAGAGTTCAGCCAAAGCCATTTCAGCATTATTATGCATTTGGGTCTTTCTGTTAACTAGGAAACCAATGAGCATTTCCTCCTTGGAGCTGTTACAGATTCATTAATGGTAATTTGTAATTTACTTCCACATTAAGATTTAAAGGGGAAAGTATGCTTTAGATTCATTCAGTATAGGTTAAATCAATGTCTACATGAATATATTTTCTCATGCTTGGACATATTTGTCAATCATTGTGTAAAATGCAACACCTCTCATTGATCTGCACTGAATAATAAAGTCCAAATATGCTCAAGCTGCATGCAAATGTGACCTCTAATTAGACTGCCACTGATGCATTACAGTGCAGAATATCTGTTAGCTATACCATTTCTTTATAAGGTCAATCGTGTTAAGCAAAATATGATCGACAGCACGAGTTTGGACACGTACCAATTCAATTGAAGTTTGCCTGGTTCTGTGTAGCAGTATCATGCCACTTCTCTGGAGTCCAGAACAATCAGATCTACACAGACCGCCTGCATGCAACAGAGGCTTTCGAATAGGATGTGAAGAATGCCATTTCCGAACCCTGTTCTACTCACTTCGGAGGGCAGTGCTGCTTACAAACTGGGCTGGCTCTTTCTTCCAGGATAACATTGGAAGGTCTTCTCCGGAATAACATCTTTATTCATCAGATAATAGTGAAGCCTCAACAATTACAAAAAGGATCAATTGTTGTTGTATAGTCTAGTATTGTTCTGGCAACGATACATCTACAGATCTATAAATGCTTGACTATAAACATTATTGTCGACCAAGAGCCTTTCAGTTGACCAGCCAACAATAGAGTCCGCCCTAATGTATGGTAGTTGTATTGTATCATGTTGTGTTTTAATTCAGGTTTGGATCTCAAGAAAAGAACTTTAGCAGTAGATAATTGGCATCGTACTAGAATGCCAGAAAATCTATATTTATATATATAATTTTTACTTTTTCTTTTACACGATTGTATGAGTTCAATCTCCCCACAGAGTTGATGCTGTTTGTTAGGGAGCTTCACTGACTCTCTTCTGACTTACCCGCAAAAGCTATTCAACTGAGATACATGCATGAAAGGTTTCCTGTGTGAAAAAAAAGGAAAGCAGAGAATAATAACGACATTCATGAAGACAAATAAAACTGAACAGAATGTGATGCTGGTCAACAGAGATATACCATGCATAACAGGATTTCTTTAAATCCAAAGGGTGAAAACAAAACAAACACAAGAAAACTGAAAAATAGTAAAAAAATATTTAAATATGAAATGGAACAGAATCAGATAGCGGTCCACTGAGACGTCATGCATGACCCGTTTTCTACGTGTAAATACAAATAAAATATAATATTACATGTATCTAGTTCACCTGTGTTATAAATGTATTCCACTACCTTAAAAAAAGAACATGGTTGCCCTAAAGCATTCTTGATGCCCGATATTACCCATAATTTGCCTAAAAAATAGCGACAATTTATTCATATTTTTTTTTTTGGGAACATTACAATTGTATGTGAAAATCGCCCCTTTTTTAAGTCAACTTTTTGGAACCCAGACCCATTAACCAGACAGTTAAATAGCGGTGCTCTAGACAATCGCCATAGGATATAAATTAAGGGTACGAGGACCGGAGCCTGCTGGGGTTCGGTTCTACCTCATCATTAATGTGCCCCACCAGGTCTCCCCAGTCTAAATGTGTCCCCGATTAGGGAGGACCATGCAGTTCCCACCACCCAGCCGTCCTTCTTTTACCCTGCTCTCAGTCTGGATGTGTATGTTTGTACAGCTGACATAAGGGAATGCATGATAGTAACTATCTTTGTTTAAACTATTCTTTCTTAAAATCTATTTTTGTTTTGTTTTATTTTGATCCTCATCAGCTTCACATGAAAACACAAAATATATGACAAATAACCGTGTGTGTGTGTGTGTGTGTCTGTGTGAGTTTTTGCAGACTTAAGTATTAGAGTTCCATTTCCTAACCCTAACCTGGTCTCACTCTATATGAACTCCAACTGAGTAAATCTTTTGAGAAACTTTTGGATCGAATACAATGCTCTTAATTTTAGATTTAGGATAAGTTTGTTATTCATTATTCTTGTGTTGAGGGTCTCAGAGACCTCACTGATTTCGAATGCGGCAATCATCTGAATACCTGGTCAAGTATGACAAGTGGCAAATCGTTTTGAAATTTAAAAGAATACAACAGACAAAGGCGGGTGCCCTTAGGGATTCACTGTTGTACATTTCTGACAAACCTCAGTTTAAGATCACTCTCTGAACACAATGGGATAAGTACTTCAGTGTGGCAGGTAATGTAAACACAACGCGTTATTATAGCAATTTGTGATCAATAACATTGAACGCTGCCCTGAATCTCTTTCTTTATGTCACTCAGCCAATCATCAATCAGTTGAGTCGGTGTCGTACGTGTTGCGCGTCCCTCTGACTAAGGGCCTGATTAAGAGCCATTTAACAACCGGAGGAATTGATTTACGGCACAAATCATGAATGTTAAATTAGACTACCATGTCAATAACCTGTACTTACTTACATTTACTCATGCTGTAAATGTGTTGCACATTCCATTGCACGTACTTCTTATTAATGTGTTTTTTTTATGTTTTTCTTGCCGTGTTATTTTTGTGTTTACAGTGGAATTTTTTCACTGTGTTTACTGTTATGCACCAACACACCAAAGCGAATTCCTCGTATGCGTAAACCTACTTGGCTATATAAAGATGATTCTGATCTGAAGACCGGAAGGGAAAGTTAGATCTGGAAAAATGTTTCAGAAGTAACATATGTTATTGCAGATTTATTTGCCTAAATAATTGTCCATTTCCTCTGCACAACCGCAGGCCCAAAGAACTGCAGACATATATTTCTACTGGATGTTTGACCCTATTTCCTGCTACAAACGGCTCAAACTGCTCAGTGTTTAAAAAATGTTCTCCCCCAGCTGCAGTTTCAGCTCTCCTGTGATTCCTGGCTGCTTTTTGGAAACCGGATTAACACACTGTCTTAGCCACTGAACACTAACAGGATAATAATGTCCTGATTTCCTGATGACACTTTTAAGGTACCTCGGTACCAGGACTAGCAACGCAAACCAACAACATAATCAAATCGCCCTCATAGTAACAAAGGTGGGAAATCACAGTGCATTGTCTATGCAATGTCAAACATCGCTGTGTCATTTGTGTTGTAGAACAAATGTTTATTTTTTTCCCAGTTACATAATCATCCATTTACATTGCGGTGCTCATAAACGGATTTCACCTTGTCTAAAAGTGACTCACCCTGTCTCAGACACATCACCACCAATCACAATCACAATCAAAATGTGCTTCTGGTGTGCAGTAGTTCACTGGTGGAAAATTGCTGTTATTTTGCCATCTAGACCAGTGATAGGTTTGCAAGATGGGAGCTGGATGGATTTTTTAAATATAAATATGGCTAGACTGTCTATATAATTGGCCACGTCTAAAAAATAATTTCCTTTTCCCTGTCATAATGATTTCTCTCGCATCTGGCCCTATTATAGTTATTAAACATACATAAAACATAGTATCAATGCATTTATTAATGATCTTTTTGCTTACTCTTTTATCAGCAGGAGGTATGGATAGGGTGTATAGACAGGATATATCGACAGAATGTATAGACAGGATGTATAGACAGGCTGAATAGACAGGATATATAGGCAGCATGAGTGGACAGGATGTGGGGTTTGGTTGTGTGAGATGGCAAGATTTGTGGACAGGATGTGTGGTGTCCATCAGTAATGAGCATCACATGTCCTCCAATTGTAATTTTTTCAGTTTTCTGTCAGCAGCAGTTGTCTGTCAGCACCAGTTGTCAGTCAGCACCAGTTGTCAGTCAGCACCAGTTGTTTGTCAGCACCAGTTGTCAGTAAGTACCGGTTGTCAGTCAGCACTGGTTGTCAGTCAGCACCAGTTGTTTGTCAGCACCAGTTGTCAGTAAGTACCGGTTGTTAGTCAGCACTGGTTGTCTGTCAGCATAAGTTGTCAGTAAGTACCAGTTGTCAGTCAGCACTGGTTGTCTGTCAGCATAAGTTGTCTGTCAGCACCAGTTGTCAGTCAGCACCAGTTGTCAGTAAGCACCAGTTGTCTGTCAGCACCAGTTGTCAGTAAGTACCGGTTGTCAGTCAGCACCGGTTGTCTGTCAGCATAAGTTGTCTGTCAGCACCAGTTGTCAGTCAGCACCAGTTGTCAGTCAGCACCAGTTGTCTGTCAGCACCAGTTGTCTGTCAGCACCAGTTGTCAGTCAGCACAAGTTGTCAGTCAGCACTTCCATGCTTTCTGTCAAGATTGTCATGCCCATAATCTCACGCCTGATAGGATTTTTTTGTGGCCTTACTTACAATTATTAGTCAAGATTTCAAGATTTATTTTTTCAGCAGTTGACATATAAAGCCTTTCATGCCTTTCAAGCTAAAGATAAGAGAAGAAATCTAAAGACAAGCATGGTCAATGTCCGCAGCTCATCTTATATTACCCATGTTATAAATCTAGTCTCAGAAGAAATTCGTAGTTCTGAAAGTGCGTTCACTCTATTGGTGTGGAGACAATCGTAACCTATATAACCTTCTTTTTTTTAAAATATTTAAATTTTTCCAAGTACATAGTTCGAGGTTGTTAATGTCAGTGGTTTGAATGAAAAGCTGTCTTGCGTAGCCTAGTTTATAGACCTAGATACAGCCTTGGATTCAGTTGTTAATTCTCTTTAACCATAGTTTTTTCACAGCAGTATAATAATTGTACTTATAATGACAGTACTGTGTAAAACTTGTTGTTTGCCTATTGGGCTCTGCCTTTCAAACATCTGCAACTTATGTAAACTATAGATTATTCTAACCTGCATTCTGACTTTTAAGCATTACAGAAACCATTCTTCGATCATTTATTTGTGCCAAATGCTAAAACTAAAACTAAATAAGACTCGTTATTATATCTTGAATGAACAGGTGGGATGGTCTGCAATGACACAATTGTTTTCCTATAAATTGACAAGGGGCTCTTGATTCCAGCATTCTGAATACACTAATCAAGGTTGAAACAGAACTATACAGTAAGTGAACAATGGATTGTGTAGTACTAGATATGACAATGGTAACTTCTGAAACAATGTTTTGATGTTGTGCATTTGATTTTTATTTTGCTAAATGTTTATTTTGTATACAGGGTGAACATTCAAAAGGTTTACCCTGTATTTTCTGAGACTAAATAAGATTCAGTAAATACAAAATAATGTATAACATGTCTATAAAGAAGTTGACTGAAGCTCCAAAATACCAGGCAAAACATTGTTAAATGTGACATTCTACAAAAAATGTAGATGTTTTTTGATTCAGTCATCTTTCTTTAATAAATATGTTAAAAAGCTATTACGGTTTATTGTTTATTTACTCAGGTTCCCAAGTATCTGTAATTACATTTTGGTTGAAGACCTGATAACATTCAATTACAAAAACGTCTGATACATGGTTTAAGCATGTATTAAAATTAACCATGGGGAAAAAGTAGAATAAGGAACACCAGAACACAAAAATGAAACATTACAAACAGTAAACAGAATGTTTCACGTAACAAGCGGAACGAGGAGAATTCAAACAAAACATGAAAGACGTCGGAAACTCCTTTGGCAAGAACGAGGCATTGATGGGAGAGGGAGCCATGTTGCCATTGCCATTTCACAGGGATTGTCGAATCAATGCGATGCAACAGAATGTCTACATATTATAACAATATGTCGAAAGAGATGTGTACAAATGTGGCATCAAAACATGTCTCTAAGTAGATTGTGGCTGCAGATTTGTCTTGTTTTCTGCTGGTAATTTATTGAGCGCAGTCTAAAGGCTTGGCTCAGGCGTGGTGATCTGACCGACCTTAGGATTCATTTATGAGTACCTCGGTGCGGCAGTGTTTGCAATATACTATACGTGTTTCAGACGTGTTTTGCTGTATTCCGCCAGGTTGACTTATTCAATTTATTTATTTTTGTTGTTGAAAGAGGCAAAAGGGAAGGCCCCGATAGGACCGACCTCTTCAGCCTCTGTACTGTTTTGAGCTGGAGCTGTTGGCAAACAGCGGTGGCTGATTGAAGTCAGAGAGCAGGGCTCTCTTTCAGTCCCGGGCTCTGTGTTCACAGGTAAACCCAGGAGGAAGTAGCGCGTGCAAACAAACACAAAGGAGAAGCGGGCGGGAAGGAGAGAGACCGGCTGAAGACGGCGTCGGAGGGGCACGGGTGGGTGTTTGGTTGTTGCCGTGGCAACCACTGTTGCATGCTCACCAGCATCCGTCTCCATCCTGGTGCTCCGTCCTGCCGGAGTCTTTCTCAGAGCCAGATGGGAGAGAGACTCGGATGACCCGGCACCACCTCAGTGGGCCACGTTCAGGCCCTGTCAGGTGCCATTCAAACTCCTCGGGGGCCAAGAAAAAAAGCTTCCCATTTCTCAGAGGAAGGA
>JACXGK010000272.1:12414-25833 GCA_016801125.1 Novumbra hubbsi
TGGGGGGGGGGGGGGGGGGCCTTGGGGGTGCGGCAACTCCTCCATGAGATCACATGGAATAGTTTTCCCTCTAAGAGACGTCCCGGAGACGCATTCTGACAGCCACGTATACAGAGGAAGTGAAGGAGGAACAGGACAGCCACGTGTCACCCGTCAGAACACAGGGCCCGAGTTACTGCTCTTCTGGCGTCGCCGACAGCTGCGCCAAACAGGACGCTGAGATCGTTTACAATAATGAATGAGTAATTACAAAGACACTGTATAAAATCAGACTCACTTAAGTGAATTAACACGGGGGAAACCATCAATTAATGTAACGAGTTATCCTCAGTGAGAGAATACTGTAGCGAGTGTCTGTCTGGCTGTTAATCTTATGAGTCAACCTTATTCGTAATGTGATCTTTTCTTTTATGTAATGCAATAGCCTGTTTTTATATAATATGTCAGCTGTGTTTATACGTGATTTGGGGATTTGTACAGATGTTGCTAATTCCAGGTGCTGGGGAATATGTCCCCGTTCCTGCGATGTCGGAGCTCTGGACACACGGACTCATTATAGCAGTGCAAATGCCTTTGGGTGTACATAAACTAGGGATCGAGGCCAAGGCTTTAACAAGCTCTGACACTCCTTCTCAAATTATGTCAATCATCTAATTAACTTAGTCCCTGTGGAAATGTTTTAACCGAGAGCTTGACATGGTTAAGGGCTGAGGTATTATCAGATTTGGAGAAAGCATAGGCTAAGCGGGGTTAGCAGCTCTGTCTAAATACACAGCTGTGAAATGTTAAATGCATACATTGTACTCTGTGAAATGGTATCGACAAATGACACACACCAGACACACTTGGGAAAGTGTTACCATACTTGTGTCTGTTACTGTATTTAAATATATCTGTGTGTCTCTGCATTAATATATACAATAATGTGAAGAAATTGGGACACCCCGTGAAATAGTTAGTAATTTTTTATGAAATAGGGACATATCAATATTTGATCTTCTTTCAAACAATATAATTTATTCTTCTTTCAAACAAAAGGTGATTATTGCTTATGGTGGTAATTGAACCAAAAACAATGACATTATAACCATGATATCATTTATTTAACAAAAGAGGACGTTTTCTACTGAGGAAACATTTAGAACGCCCTGATGGCTGAAATAACCTCAAGAAGATGTTTCCCTATAACAGTTTTTTCCACTCCTCCATGCAGACCTTTTTCAGTTGTGTGATGTTTGAGGGGTTTCTTGCATGCACAGCTCGTTTCAAATCACCTTTGACTTGGCCATTCCAGAACTCTTCATTTATTTTTCTTTGTTTATTCCTTGGTGCAATTTCTAGAACGTTTTGAGTCATTGTCATGTTTCATAATCCACATCCGCTTCAGCGAAGATTTTCCGACAGATGGCCTAACTGAAATGTAAGTGTTTTCAACTGTTACCTTTCTTTCGCCCATTACCTACCTAAGGGCAGAGAAGATATCAGCTCCTTCAAATATCAAAGTGACATTCCGTTTATTTAATTCCAGTCATTATATTATAAGCTGATCCTTGACACCTCTCTCACTGTACGCCGATGTGGTGCTTTCTATAGATAGAAGGAGGTTTTCCTGTGACGTCATCCAAGTCATGGATGTGTTGGTGCTGCTCCAATACAATTAGTACAATACAGACACTGCCTGGTTGGCTGCACCCCAGGTGACTGGATTAGCATTGGTTGCACGTCCTTCATCTTCCTACTCATCAGGGAAAATAAGCGCCCGGCACACAGGGGTCAGAGGTCAGCAAATGGGGTCAGAGGATAACAAATGAGCACTGGACATTCATTCGGTCTTCCATTTTGTTGACTTCCCAATCTGAAATATTAATGGTGAGTTCACGTAAACCGCATCGATATGTACAGAATTAAAATGCGCCACCATTAGTTCATTAGGCATGTTGGAATAGCAATTCTAATCATTTGTTCTAGTTATCAACGTTCTTATTTCCATCCAGGTAGTTGATGTGCATACTGTGTAATGGGTGAACTCTGTCAAATGGATGACCTGGTATAGGAGAGAGTGCTACTTTCTCTATAGTAACAATTTTTCTTTTTTCAACAAAAAACCGACGTAAAACACTTGAATAGTTGAACATAAACTGCTTCTTGTGGATGCCGATTAACCCTGTGGACTTTTGACGGCCAAATCACCTCACATGGTTTGCAATGTATAGTGACCTATTTAGAATGTCTTTTGTTTCATTCCTTTTTCAGTAAAGCTTCATGCTTGGTACACTTGTAGGCATGGGCTCTGAAAGAACCCAGCTGTCCATACCGTCGTATCCAGGCAATGTGCCGAACTAGACATAATAGCTCAAAAGGATGAATAACTGTATAAGTCTTGGTTTTTAATGGTCAAGGATACAGTTCTACCCTACACAAAAGCAAAATGATGGCAGCCATGCTGGACAATGTGTTATTCAGTCATATCCAAACAATGAATATGTTTTTGGGCTAATATTGACATGCCAGTGTAGCACAAAGTTGTGTGATACAAACGTAACCCTTCAAAGTGGCCACATGTAAGAATACTACTGTACTACTTGCTGAAGTACAAGCGAAAATGACATCAGCAGTTTATGTTGATGTATTAAATGTTTTTGCAAAGAGAATGTGTCTGAGATATTCCCCATGTTAACTTTCTTGTCAGTTCGTCTATTAGTTTCAATGGACTTGTGATATCCTCATTCTTGCTTTAGACTCCCTGGGTTAATACTATTCCGTTTGCGTTTGTTGAGATAAGAGGAGGAGAATAATCTGGTTATTGTTTTGAATCAGTAAAACTAATTTAGGTTGCACAGGTAGTCCAGCTCCTCCAGAATGGCACATCTATATACTAGATACTGTGCATTATTCTGACAAAATTGTCAGAAACAAACTCCATAAGAGTTTATGCTATTGGGGCCTTGTTTTCTTTACAGATGAGAGCAGGTTCACATTGAACATGTGACAAATGGGAAAGAGTCTGGAGATGCCATGCTGAATGTTATGCCGCCTGCAACATCATCCAACATGACCCGTTCAACGATGGTTCAGAGATAGTCTGTGAAGGCATATTCTTGGACGGTCACACAGACCAGCCAACGGTAGCCTGTCTGCTGTTAAGTACCTGGATGACCTTATGCTGGTGCAGTGGGCCCTGGGTTTCTCCTTGTGCAGGACAATGCCGGTGTGTGTAGGCTGTTCCTGGAACGGACAAAGGGATAGAAGCCAATGACAGGCCTTCAGGTTCCCCAGACCTGAATACAACTGACAAACACAAACACTAATTACAGTAAACCATCTTTGGTTGTACGCTATTTACTCATATCTCAATCAGGCTGTGTTTAATGACTGCAGTCTGCTAAAAACTTCACACCAAACCAAGCCAACATCGTTTTGGTTCTGTAATGAGAAATCCCACAAAAGTATCTCAAACTACGTGTGAAAAGGGTCAGGGCCTCGTTTGCATACTTGGCACGATATGTAGTGCCCTTAACACTCAGCCAGTCTCTTCCAGAAAGAGTCAGTGTTGCCAGTAAATCAGAAATATGTATTTCCTCCACTCTGTCAGTTCCTCCACTCTGGAGTTGATGCTTTCCCATTAGCATTTGGAGGAACCAACCTTACATTACCATCCTGCCTTGCCAACAGCCAGATAAATCCCACCAATCATCTTCCAGAAAGACAGTCTTTAACACTCTGATAATCCCCTGAGTTCGCTGAGATGGTAGAGTGGTCGGCGATTGTCCCTTGAACGGCCGCCTATTATTGAATGAAATGGCCCAAATGTGGCTGTAGGGGGGGATTACTGCCATTTCTTATCACCTTCTCTCTCTGTCAGCTCTTGTCAGTTTTTGGTTGCTATTGTCTTTATTGAAGGAGCTTCAGACTGATATTCCTGCTGTAGCCAGCCACCCAGCCAAACGTAGTCAAATGCAATACCGAGGTGTCCGTTCTGATCAACTTCACATCAATCCCTCTCTGTTTTCAAATAGATTTTTAAGGAAAATCATTTATTTCCATTTTGTTTCAGCTGAGGGTTTAAGATTGAAAGAGGGATTTCTGTGATGTTTAGATTCAGATCCATAGTAAGTCCTTGCAGAGTGGTTTAAAATGAGAAACACATGTCCCTGACTGTGAATGAAAAAACAAGTACGATTATTTAAATGTATTGACCCATTGTATAAGATATTAAGTTATGATCATTTATTGTCAAAAGCATGTTTTTATTTAAATTGGATTCACATTTTGTCCAGTGTTTACTTAACCCTACTAATTGTGCATAACTTATAAGGTGTTGGTGCACATTTTAAGTGAAATAGGGGTAAGCACTATAGCCAATAATCATGAGAATTGTATTCAAACTCAGAATTACACAGATCCAAACCTCTAAAATGGATAGGCTAACATGAATTTGTATAAGAGAAACATTACTTTTTGTAGCCTTTCACAAGTAACACATAATGAGAAGACAATATGCATAAGCCTACTTACATATCATTGGGAAATAAAAAGAAACTAATGTATTTGTTATTGTCAGCTTCTAATGTTCCCTTATGTAATCTACATATCTCCATAAATCAGAGACACAAATCCATTAATGCTGGATCCGCAAAGCCCTGCTAATACAGGTCCTGGCTTAACTTTCTTATGGGGTTTTTCTTGAGACAAGTAGTTTTCTGCATTGTAATGGAAAAGCTGCTAGCGCGTTCTGAGACTGCAGTATGTGGAGGTCAAATTGTACTGGGATAAACTGCTCAAAAGAAACATGCCAAATATATCAGACCAATACATACGTACGAGTATACGAAGTAAAGTACTAAATAGAGTACACAAAATAGTTTAGAAATTGTCCTTTACTTTTCTATTGCTAGTCCTTTTTCTGTATGATAGATGTGTGTAACTACTGCTTCTATCAGCACTGAATCAAAGCATTTATGCAGTATGTGTGTAGTGTCGCGCTAGCTGGAACCTTCCATTTTGGCAGATGGATGGGAGATGTGATTGGCTAGTGATTAACCGTACCATTAATAAAATGGTCAGATATGCTTTTTTTGGACTTCAGTCTAGCTCTGACAAAAAGTTAAAATGGACAAACTACCACCAGAGTTTTACTGTTTTGTGGAATGGAAGAGTGCAGAAAATTGTGTTGCACCCCATTTATTGAAAGTGGTTATGTAGGGGCTCCATCTGCTCTATTGCTCTAGTGCCACTAAACACTATAGGTCTTGTGATCTGTTTATCTAACAGATAACATGACCCATGTCTGCTTTATTACTGGACAGTACACAGCATGTTGTTGTTTGAAAACAGTTTTTTCCACTTTTCTGTTATCTGCGCACGGTCTTGCACCGTTAACTGTTTTTTGTTTCATATATCACAGCTTTTCAAAAACAATAAACATTAAGAGTGAATGGTTCAGCACAAATGTGTTCAACGTTTGGAAGAGCGATCATTAGCATGTTGTTTGCTTTGTTCAAATTGGTGGGCATTTCACAGAGACATGTAGATGTCTCACTTTTCGATCTTTCCCATAATAACATTACACTTCCATGGGCAGAAGCTATAAAAAACAGTCTGCAAGGAAGCAGTGAGATATTGAAAATATTTTTTCTTTGCTGATGTGTGGTTGGACAAAGGATGCTATTTTGCATTTTTAAGCTGTTGTTTAAACGGTTGAACTGGTTAAAACAAAGGTATGGAAGGGACACTGCTGAAATGGCTTGTTAAAAAATCGCTTGTTAAAAAATACCATTACAAACATTAATTTAGTTCTGATCACTGTTTCCAAGATGCAACACTAATAAATGTGACACATTAATGTGCGTTGCATTTATAAGTCGTTGATTTAAGAATGCTTTTATTTTTGTGGTGGGGATATATAGTGAAATATTAAGAGGAACTGGCCAAGGGTGGTTTCTTGATGTGGTTGCCGCTGTCAGGGGTATGATGTTACACTAAACAGCTGACACAGGAGTGATATTGACAGGGTGTTATATAGACACATGAGACAAATGCTCACAGTGTTGTGAAGGTGGGCTTGGAAGCAGATGTCAAAAGGGGAAATAGGACAAAGCAGGTTCACAGTAGTCGACTTGTGGAATGGATGGTGTGAAAGAAGAACACCAAAAACAAAAGGAATTATGCACACAGCTAAGAAGGTCTTGATATGATGATGTTTGTGTATGTGATTATGCATTAATTAATGAGATGAAACTGACCACTCCCAGTTCTTTAAAGAGGATACGGTCAAGAGGATGGATGGGAAGGAGAGGATGGATGGCAGCCACTTCAGTACAGGATTTCACTGGGATGACAAAGAAAACAATTACAGTCAGACAGAAGAACTAATAATGAAATATTTCAAGCAATGAGCAAAATCACTTTACTGTTTGTACTGTGATTATGTTTGTATATGAGTGGCTCGGTCTAGCTAATTAGATAGAGTTCAAAGAGCTACTTACAGTTCTTGGAGAGGAAAATCTAAACCCCAGAAATTAAAATGACGTGGGGCACTGAAAAACGCCACAGTGTAGAAGCCTCTGCAAGGGGTTCTACTTAGCCCTCTAGGGGTTCTACCAAGCCCTCTAGTGGTTCTACCTAGTCCTCTAGTGGTTCTACTTAGCCCTCTAGTGGTTCTACCAAGCCATCTAGTGGTTCTACCTAGCCCTCTAGTGGTTCTACTTAGCCCTATACGGGTTCTACCAAACCCTCTAGTGGTTCTGCCTAGCCCTCTAGGGGTTCTACCAAGCCCTATACGGGTTCTACCAAACCCTCTAGTGGTTCTGCCTAGCCCTCTAGGGGTTCTACCAAGCCCTATACGGGTTCTACCAAACCCTCTAGTGGTTCTGCCTAGCCCTCTAGGGGTTCTACCAAGCCCTATACAGGTTCTACCAAACCCTCTAGTGGTTCTACCTAGCCCTCTAGGGGTTCTACCAAGCCCTCTAGTGGTTCCACCTAGCCCTCTAGTGCTCTACGGGTTCTACCAAGGCCTCTACTGGTTCTACTTAGCCCTCTGCGGGTTCTACCAAACCGTCTAGTGGTTCTACCTAGCCCTCAAAAATAAACCCAGTCATTAGTTGACATTAAAACCGAAACTCACAACTGAGAATGGGGTTGGGGGTAGTATATATATGCTGTATACAGTATATAGTGTATGTAGTATGTGTCACTGGTATAAATAATAATACAGTTTTGGCCTGTTAACACACCTGTAAAAAAGTAATGAATAAAATACATATGCACATATGCGCTGTATTCAGTTTAAGTTGATCCTTACAAATAACTGTTCTCTTTTCCAAAGATGAGATCCAGACAAAACCTAGTTCAATTGCACCGTCATTTTGTGTTCACTTGGCACCAATAGAGTCAGACAAGCATGTCCTCTATAGCAGGTTTTCATGCCAACAAGCCACACAATGATCAATCCTTTTTGAGAGAAAACGCGATGGACAACAGAAAATGAAACACCTCGGTCACTTCTCAAGTAGCAAGTTGAACTGAGAATAGAACAAACCGAGCCTTTCTTAGATTTCAATCTCTATGCTAATTCAGGCCAGAGAAGATTTGTGAAGGATTGTTATCCTAAATATGCACTCGTTAGTGACATAGATGTGTCTCCAATCACTTGTAACTATGGGAACAGGCTCCATAAAGCACACCTTAATCTGCTTACATCTTTAGGCAGACAGAACAACAGACAGGCACGCATACATATGAACGGACACAGAGGCAGACCGACAGAATGACAAACAGGCAGGCGGAGTGACAGAAGGACAGACCAACAGATAGACAGACGGACATGCAGACATAAAAACCGACAGACATGCAGACAGAACTACAGACAAACAGACAGACATGCAGGCAGAATGACAGACATACAAACCGACAGACATGCAGGCAGAATGACAGACATACAAACAGACAGACATGCAGACATAACTCCAGACAAACGGACAGACCTGCAGGCAGAACGACAGGCCTACAAGCAGATAGAACAACAGACAAACAGACAGACATGCAGACAGAACTACAGACAAACAGACAGACATGCAGGCAGAATGACAGACATACAAACCGACAGACATGCAGGCAGAATGACAGACATACAAACAGACAGACATGCAGACATAACTCCAGACAAACGGACAGACCTGCAGGCAGAACGACAGGCCTACAAGCAGACAGAACAACAGACAAACAGACAGACATGCAGGCAGAACGACAGACATACAAACAGACAGACGTGTGGACAGAACGACGGGCCGTATGAGTTTGGGGGGGGAACAAACGCGTGTGGAGAATTTCACATTGACTGATTATTTATTCATTGGAATATTGGGAACCGGTGGGTGGTGGATGGTGCACAGGGCGGGGCACTGAGTTATATCCCTGGCGGCTTGCCTCATGTATGTGCTTGTGCTCTTCATGTGCCACACAACATTTAAAGTGTACATAATCAGAGCCAGGGAAATGTCACAGATGCATCCCCCATGGGGATAATGGCCACCAGTCAGATATAGCCCACATTAAGGCACTGTGTATGTGTGCCTTCCACGTGTTCCCTGTCATCAGTGAGTCTGTGCTGACTATCAGGCCCGAGGTATATATTTTGTACACGTTTGGCATCGGAGAACAAATGTTATCGTGGTTTTCTGTAATAGCCAGACCCACCGATTCTGCTTGAATGTGTACGCAGCCGCATCGTTTGTGCGTTCTCTTGTGTACTTCATTATGGCAGAGGCACATCGCAATTACCTGCGGATCTGTGTGTGTGTGTGTGTACCGGAGAGAAAGCCTGAGAGACAGATAAATATGAGCTCTTTTTTTTATAGCAAATAATGGGAAGACTTGTACTGCACAAAAGAAATGTGTGCCCTTAATATATAATGACGTTGTGGATAACTTTTTGCTAAATGATTTTAAAAAGTTTCGTCAACTGGCAGCGCGGACGACATTGTCACATTGAGGGCCAACAAGCACAACCTTTAAGGAGAATAACGGAATATAGTGAAAATGTGTGTCTAGGTTCATGAATGTCTAGGCAGAGATGTCAGAACCCATTACTCCCATCCACAAAACATTACATAAAAAGTTCTGCGTATGCCACATATCACCACCCATAGGACTCAAAACAATCGAGTTTTTTCGCTGTCAAAAAGCAAGCTATTTTCAGTTTATTTACGTTATTCCGCAAAAAGTTCAATCCAGCGCTTTGGCATGTGCGTGTATGTGTGTGTGCGTGCTTGTGTATGTCGAAGGGGGGCTGTAATGTCACGTAGCTGAACCTCGATCTTCCTGAGTTACAGAGGCGCAAACAGACAGATAGTAAATTAGAGGGATTTATCAACCGAGACACATTTTCAATATCTGCTGTTATTCCCTTTAAATTACCTGAATTGTCAACCGGTTAATAATATTCAAACCTTTTCTTATTTTTATGATTTTTATTTAGGTGCAGGTAATGGGATGTCTCAAAAGTGTATTACCAGTGGAATTGTTGATGAGTGTGATTGTGTAAACTGTGTCTTTCTCATCTAAGAATGTATCAGTCTACTTTCCACAGACGTTTCGGGAGATCAGGGGTGTCAGAAAAAGAAACTGACCGGTTGGCATTTGGGTTTAGTCCAACTCCTACTGGCTCTTGGGTTTGACATTGCTGTGCTCATGAAGCTGTTTGTGTTTCTCCACTGGGCTTATATACAAGAAGAGCACATCTACATAAAAATGAGAGGCCAATTGGTTGATGAACTGCCGATGTACCTTACCTGGTTTTGAGCTGAAGCGCTCTCAATCGGGACGTGTATCATCCACTCACGTCACCTCTTTCTGTCAACTTAGATGGGGAACGCATGAAAGACTTTCACAAGCTGTAAGTGAGTATGTACAGATGTAAGGATGCAGGACACACATAGGCTTTAAAGATGTGTTTGTTTTTGGACCATGCTGTGAGTTGTACTGAATTGCGTTATGATGATACTCTGTGAAGTTATACGTGTAACAAGTTACTGTGGGTTTTGAAAAGTTGCATTTCATCTTAAGGATGAAAACTGGAACAAAACAAATCTAGGGCAGGATGATGGAAACTCTCATTTGTATCACCACAAGACTTGTATTATTATGGTCAGGGTAGAGTTTGGGGAGTCCCACAAAATGTTTTCATTTCAGCCAATTAACAGGGATACTCAGTGCATAACCCTGTCCTGATGGTTCAGCCAATCACCAGGGATACCTCTTACCTAACCCAGCCCAGATGGTTTAACCAATCACCAGGGATACCTCTTACCTAACCCAGCCCAGATGGTTCAACCAATCACCAGGGATACTCAGTACCTAGCCCGGCACAATCATTAGGCGTTAAACAGTACCTTGCCCAGCTTTTATGGTTTAGCCAATCATGAGGGAAAACTCGCTACCTTGAACTAAAATCAGCAAGACACTAAAACACTGTTTCAGCACAGCAACCAATCAACCGGGTCTATACAAGGACCTGGGAACCTGGATCGCCAGCTCATCCCATGAGCTTTGCTACAGTCGACCCGTTGTCCAGGGACTTTGTCAACTGGACTGTGACCTTGCCCTTGTTCATCTCAGCCGACAGACAATACATAGTTGAGGATAAGGGTCATTGCTCGTCCAACTCAGGTAACCGGAGCACCGTGGTTAAATAGTGATCCATTAAGCAGTGCTTCCATCGCCAGGGCCTATTAAATCCCTTCTAAGTACTGGAACTTTCCTCCTTTTGTGCAAATAATGATCTGCTGGTAATAATTACTAGAATCCCACCTATTCAAGCTGTAGGCTGTTACACTTCAAATGTATCTACACAAAGAAATATCATATATGCATATACAATTCCATGTCAGTGAATAAAGCTGTGTGTGTGCCATCTATCTTAGGTTTGGGTTTAATAGCAAATGCCTGCTTACTTTTCAGAAAATAATAGAATTAATAACATAAAATATATGTTTAGATGGCGCCTTTTGTACTATAGAATACAGATACAGCTGTGGTCTACAATGTTTCTTAATCTATAACCACAACTACAACCATGAATGAGCACCGTCTCTTTACATAATCTAATTTCACAAGTCTTTTTACAAAGTCATATCCTTCCAGTGATTGACATTGATTTAGTGATTAGTAGTAGGTCATATAATAGACCATTGATTCTTTTGATGAATTACATCACCCTTTTAACCTTTCTGTCAGTCCATCATTGTTTCCCACATGGTATAGACATGAAAGGTCAATTTGTTGCCCAAGAAAAGCTAGAAGGGGCAGTGCTAAATGAATATTCTGTTGACATTGCAACATCTGTAGATCGAAAAGACGTGTTTCAGTCTGGTTATTGAACACAGCTAGA
The DNA here is from genome assembly GCA_016801125.1 of Novumbra hubbsi. Taxonomy (NCBI): domain Eukaryota; kingdom Metazoa; phylum Chordata; class Actinopteri; order Esociformes; family Umbridae; genus Novumbra; species Novumbra hubbsi. The sequence continues at coordinate 23,801 of JACXGK010000272.1, forward strand.
AATTGTGTTGTTTCGTGTGAACACAGGTAGAAATAAGTGTTAAAATGGGCACACATGAAAGGATTAGAGGGGAGAAAATGAACCAAGTCCCACGCTGGTCTTCGTGTAATCCCAGTCCTTTTAATCATCAAGCAAGGAGCAGTCCGTATGCCCGGGCTCAACACAAAGCATTTCCCAACTCCACCACTTCCTGTTAGATCTATAATGTAACGAGAAGCAAACTAGTAGGCCAAAGCCCCGCGTAGCTCGCTTGGTGGGAGCACGGCCCATTTGACGCCAGGGTTGTGGGTTTAATACTCGCAGGAGAGTCTGAGAGAAAAACCATGGAAATGTATGAAGTGACTTCAGTAATTCGCCGTGGATGAGTGCGACTTCTAAATGACTTAAATATGTAAATGGAAAGCGTCACCATGGTTTTGGCCTGACAGCCAGGTCGGCTCAGACCTTCCACTGTGACAATTCAGTGTGGAGGCTGTGATTAAATCTCCCTTAATTGGCCCCAGAGCTTATGGGGATTAATTCCATTGGGGACCCCACTAATGCACATGTACATTGTCCCTCCATTTAATGCCAAGTAGCGCAAATATAGACCGTTCTCCCCTCATAGTTTGTGGAGGGGTTTATTGATAACCCGCTGCTCTTTAATGTGACCACAACAGAACTATACATCTCTGGACACCTCATCCTGGCAACAAACCGTTGGCATACATTCTCTGCAGCAAACCTTCCATCCGCACAGTCTTTGCTGCTTTGGGCCATCGTGGAGCTGCCTAGAAAATGTCGAATTGGGCTCTTCTATTAAAGTTAGATCAAAGCTGAATCATGTTCTGAAAGATCCTTTAATCATAGTATTATACCTAATATAATTGAATATAATGGCTTGGTATGAGGTTCTGAGAAGTAAAAATATCTAATGATAGAAAGTGAGGCTGTAAAATTTTTACTGTAAGGAGGAATATCTGAGTTTTAAAATGTGCAGGGTTTACAATGTAGAGCAGACTGAATGATGAAAGCCAGAAACAAGTTGACTCTCTTAAAACAATGTACATGTTTTATGTTACCAGGTTCCAAAAATATACCATCCCGATATTTCTGTAGGGCATGCTATGTGTGCTGTCCTCAACGCGTGTGTTATTGGTGTTTGCCAGATTATGATCCGGTGCTTGTTTTTCACAATAACCCATTAATTAACATCCGCTAGACAAACATCCGAATGTCTTAAAGATTCTGAGATTTTTGGCCAACCCCACATTTTTACAAGTCAGAAATGTTCTTCGCGTGAACGGCCGCAAATAAAAACTAAATTCTTTTAAAAGCAACCACACAGAGGGCTCTGATTTGTGTGAGACTGAGGGACGGCCAGTAACACATTAATCATGTATGGAGATGTCCCCGTTTTACCGTGACCCAACTGGGTCTGCATATTAGCAGTGCCAGTAACCATGATCTCTGCCGAGGCAGGGGCTATGAACTCCGGCTGAACAGATGCTCATTTCAGGGATAGGCAGTTCTGGTTTATGCCAAAACACTGTTGCTTTGAATGATCTTCCTATCTGGGAATGATTTATACCTGGGTCAACAGGCGAGTGTAACTAACACACAGGTTGTGACTAAATCCCAAAGTGTTTTGGCAACTTCAGAACGGGCGTGTGTTGTACATCGACCCCTCGAAAGGAGGTCCAGACTACTGTATTGGAAGAAGCTTAAGTGTGCTGGCTTTGCGTTCGGCAGCATTGGGTATTTTGGGTAGAGAGTCAAATATACATGTTCTTTTGATTGTTGAAGTTGAAGTGTACTCATACTGAGCCCAGTTGACCTCCTTGGTGAAGAAGTGCGTATGCACCTTAGTTGGAACAGTTTCAGTTTGTAAAAGAGATGCTGGTGACTTTTATAAATCACGAGTTGCCAGTACCTCTGCACACCCCACTGCTCCTCGACCCGATGGGGGTGAGTGGAACCTTCTGGATGGGTCGGCCTCGCACCCTCATGTTGGTGGGCATCCCAGAGATGGTCACCAACCGGATCTACAAGCA
>JACXGK010000272.1:25933-38079 GCA_016801125.1 Novumbra hubbsi
AAACAGCAGGCCTTTAGGTAAACGGTTCATTAATAAACAGCAGGCCTTTAGGTAAACGGTTCATTAATAAACAGCAGGCCTTTAGGTAAACGGTTCATTAATAAACAGCAGGCCTTTAGGTAAACGGTTCATTAATAAACAGCAGGCCTTTAGGTAAACGGTTCATTAATAAACAGCAGACCTTTAGGTAGACTGTTTATTAATAAACAACAGGCCTTGATAGAAAAACGGTTCATAAATGAACAGCAGGCCTTGATGGTAAGACGGTTCATTAATAAACAGCAGGCCATTAGGTCAACTGTTCATTAATAAACAACAGAACATTTGGTAAACAGTTCATTAATAAACAGCAGACCTTTAGATAAACTGTTCATTAATAAACAGCAGGCCTTTAGGTAAACGGTTCATTAATAAACAGCAGGCCTCTAGGTAAACGGTTCATTAATAAACAGCAAGCCTTTAGGTAAACGGTTCATTAATAAACAGCAGGCCTTGATGGTAAAACGGTTCATTAATAAACAGCAGGCCATTAGGTAAACTGTTCATTAATAAACAGCAGGCCTTTAGGTCAACTGTTCAGTAATAAACAACAGGCCTTTAGGTAGAACTGCTCATTAATAGAAAACAGGCCTTTAGGTAAACTGTTCATTAATAAACAGCAGGCCTTTAGGTAATCTGTTTATTAATAAACAGCAGGCCTTTAGGTAAACTGTTCATAAATAAACAGCAGGCCTTTAGGTAAACTGTTCATTAATAAACAGCAGGCCTTTAGGTAAACTGCAGGACAACACAGTCCATGCCGAATATGTTTGAATAATCAATGATATTAGATACTGATGATGAAATAAATGTTTCACTAGCCAAGGTTAATCAATCGTGTCAGTGTTTGTTCAAACCTTTAAGGGGGATAATTGACAGTCTGGATTGGTGATGAAGTAGGCTTTTCATCTCTTTCAACTCTTTAATGGAATCTTGAAATCCTCATGCGCTTGCAAAGAAGTTTGAGGTGAATTAGAAATTAAATGCAAATGTTCTTAACTTGCAGCCAAGGTCGATGCTATAAAGCATTGTTAGAGCGGAGAGGTTTCTCCGAATATGCTCAAGATTTAAATTTAAATGAATGACTTTCTAATATGCTGCGTATTTAACGGAGAGCGACGGCATCAAAATAATGGTTGGATATCTAGCGTAAGTATTTATCAAGCAAACAAGTTGTTTTAGCCATCCTTACAATTTCACCATAACATGTGAACTGCTCTTAGCCAACGGCCGATCGCACCCGATGTATGATTTGAGAGCACGCCGGGGGGGAACCCCTCCCACCTGACACGCTATGCCGTTGCAGGGATAGTCCCTGCACGTTACAGAGCCCTTAATGGAATCCAATGTCATGCGCATTGCTGGATGAACGGATTAGTCTCCAGCATGTGTAAACCCACCTCTCGCCGCCGCTGCTCCTAACGCAGCCAGGCCGCAGAGGCAATGTGACGGCGTGCCCCAACTTAGAGACTGAAATATTTGACAATTATTTCTTCTTGGGAGGAGGCCCTTCTTCTCCCCACCCGTTCCCGCCAGCCTATTCTCTGGGTACGTGATTAGCCGGGTAAGGGCTGCAACCTGCTAAGGCGTGATAGCATCCGTCTCTGCCTACGTTCTCTGCTTTGAACAAAGGGAAGTTCGGAGTCACAGGGAGCTAGCTGCTCTCCGTTTGAGCCCGGCACTCGGCAGGAAGGGGTTCAGACTGGCAGCTGTCTCCTTTGTCTGTAGCTTTCTCCTGTGCAGAAAGATTTACACCCACTGACATCAAATGCAGAGAACACCATCAGCGAGGAGAGACATAAGGCATTAGGCAAAATATATTCCCAGCCATCAGGATTGGATAGGAGGGATTTGGAGTCGTAAAAGCTGCGGAAAGGGATTTGGGTTGATAGGCTGCGAGGCTGGGGTGTAGCCGGGGTGCAGCCGGGGTGTAGCCGGGGTGTAGCTGGAGTGTAGCCGAGGTCTAGCCGGGGTTTAGCCGGGGTGTAGCCGGGGTGCAGCCGGGGTGTAGCCGGGGTGCAGCCGGGGTGCAGCCGGGGTGTAGCCGGGGTGTAGCCGGGGTGTAGCCGGGGTGTAGCCGTGTTCTGCCAAGCGATGACTTCAGTAGGACATCAATTGTTACATTTACATCCCTTGAGCAGCAGTAGATGATTGGCATTAGCAAGGTAAAAAAGGGGGGTTTCTTTTTTCTTCAATCAACGCGGAAGGCAAAGTGTTGTTTTCCATTCCCTGCTGAAAGTAAGCTACTGTATCAAACCAGCAGAAAATAAGGTGAAAGACTGTTTGAAAGGCTTTTTACTTTAATTATGTGCCTGCAGAACAAAAAAAACTATCCAAAGCAATTTTACTGTTTTGAATTTAGAAGTGTCAGGTTATACAAAGAATATTCTTTGCCATTTAACAAGAGCTGGGACGTCTCTCGTCTCCTCTGGCATTCATTTTCTTCCTCTTGCAGTATTATTTCTTCTTTTTGCCCAAGGATAGACCTCTCTCCCCTCCCTGCCTTTCTTTCTGCCAGTGTATTCTATTGTCTTTATTTTTTCTATCGCCCTTTCCACGTCATGTCATTATTTTAAAGAGAACAAGGGCTGCCTGGTTCTTCTAGGGCAGGTGTCGGTACCGACCCGGGGGGAAGGGGGCTATGGCCAGAAAATGGCTATGGTAATCTACTGAACTAATGGATATATACAAACATGGGTGCTCTCACACACACACACACAAAATAAACACAAAATCACACAAAATAAACCTTAGCCCCAAACCAAACCCCTAAATCTAACCCTTAAACGCAACCTTAACAATAAACTTCAGCCCCATACCAAACTTCTAAAAATAACCTTTATACGCAACATTACAAATAATCCTCAGATCCAAACCAAACCCCTAAATCTAACTCTTAAACATAACCCTAACATGAACCGTAGTTCTTGTCAGCGCTTGCAAGAAGAGGCCACTAAACATACACAACCACACACACACACATGCACACACACAGTCTCTCAATCCTCCCCATGGAGGATTCGTGATTGATTTGCACGTTGAGGAATCCACAGGTTTGTGTTCAAATTCACGACACAGCTCAAGAGGAGGATGTAAAAGTATCCGAAAGATTATCTACAACACCAGTCGGACATATTTCAATGAAATATTCAAATGCCCTGCCATGTTTCTCCCAAGCAGCGCAGAAGCCAGATGGGGAGGTAATGCTGATGGTGTGTCATGCAGCACAATAAACAAGACAAGCCAACGCAAGCTGAAAAACATCTGTGGAAGCTGGAAAGTAATACCACAGGGAGACGCTGACCAAACACTCAGACATACGGATACATCAAGGGCACCGCTGTCCAATGGGGCTAAAATAATGATTGATGTCGCCATGCGGGGGGAAAAAACAACAACCTGTGCATCTCAATTGGCAGGAGTTCTGTGGGTTGTGCCAAATTGAAGATAATTCAATTGGCAATTAGGATGATCCAGACTGCAGAATGTGACTGTTAGTGAATTTTTTATTGCCTCATATTGAATTAGTGCAGGGCCATACTAGTGCTTTAGAACGGGGCGCTTGAATATTGAACAGTTCATCTGAACAACCCGGTTGACATTAATGTTTCCCGGGTAACTTTGTTTACGTCGGTCAAAGAGAGGTCGAGCGGCGTAATCCACAACAATCTTTGCAAATAAAAACGTCTTGTTTTTAAAAAGGTCTGACGTCACTCGCAGCCTTTGGCATTCAAGGCGAATGCCTCTTCTAATTTCTACAAGTCATAACGCCGTTATATTCTGGACCCCCAGCGCTATGCATTAAATGATGTATGTCCTTTCATGAGCTACAAGGTTAGCGAACAACAACACTCATTGAGCGAAGGATTTATAAGCCGCGGAATGTGCTTGCTGCATACATTTAGCACAGAGGTTTGTATTATTTCAGCCCGGCTCCATCCATACTATCTGGCCACCATTGTCATTAGACTGAGCCTCTTATTGAGGCTGGGTCATGTACAGACATTTCCTGATGATTCAGGCATTGTCAGTTGTCCCCCTGGGGGAGACGGCACTAGTTATAGGGAAATAATTGAATCATTTGTGTTGTGGTTGTGGGGGTTGCGAGAGTTCAATCTAAAGACCTCTTTGTGGATTCCAGAATGAAGACACTGTCATGCTCTTTTCACCAATCAGGGCCTGGTGGATCAAATTTACACTAGAGATGTCTTGCAGTAGTTAAACATTTAAACATGTTTGAGATACGTGTGTTGTTACAAGTAAAACACAACAGCATACAGGTAACTACTGCATACTGTTTTGTTTGTCTGGGACCCATGCATATGTTCGAAAATGTTCTTAACAGTTTTTTACAAAGCCTGACATGTTGTTTCATTAAATCAATCGGAAGTTCAGTCAGGACGTGGGCGTGTTTCCAACATAGCCCAAAGTCTTGATGCGGCCAATGACAGGCTGTAATTGAAATCTTGATTTTACGGTAAATCCACAGAAAACAAGAGTGTAGAGAGAGTGAAGGATTGACAGGTGCACGAGTTACTCTGCATTGAGAATGGACACTGATGAGTTTCAAGTATAAAAATGTAATTACTAAAACAATTGAACTGGTAATATGTGATGATAATATGTGATGTGGTTTGAATATTTTTTTGCATATCCCACTATCCCTCAGGCGCCCTTGGAGAGTTGGGTCTCTGCTAGGCATTTTTCTTACAAAACTTTGGAACAATTTGCCTTAACTGCCTTGCTCAAAGATAGAAAGGCAGATTTGCTTTCACTCTGTCAGGTCTGGGATTCAATTCAGAAACCTTTTGTTAACTTGTCCAATGCTACAAACCTCCACCGTTACTTATACCGAGACGCAGATGAAAATATTTGGAATAAAACCGGCAAATAAATCATTGTGGTGAAAACAATGCATTCATTAATTAGCATATTTAAGATGGCATTTTGAAGACTTGAGAGAAACGTTTACCAATGTGTTTTTTATATGTTTGATAGGCCATATTTAAACTATTGTAGTAGAAGTTGTCGTATAATCCACATTCTACAGAATGTACAAAACTGCATTCGACAGCGTGCGCCAAAATGAGAATACATTCATTGTCTTCCGTCTGTGGCACGTGTCAGTTGGATGCCCCCCCCCCCCCCCCCCCCAAAGGAGCCCGCTAATGATCTAGCTGTGTGTCTGTTTTAGACGTTCTGCAGGGAGGCTTGGCATCAGCCGCAAGGCTGAGATTACGCACTGGAACATGGACTGACTCTGGTATCGTCAGCACTGCGTCGTTCTCAGCAGAAGCACATGCGTCGCGGGTTGGCACGCAACGCCGCATGTCCGGTAGGCACGCTTTGGGGGGACGCCGTGCACATGTGGGGAGTCTCATCTCCACGCACCCCTTTCACAGTGCCGCTCTCCCCCCTCCACCCCTCTACTCCCTTCCTTTCAACTGAATTATTGAAACCAAAGGAAAGCGGAAGGGATGTGTGGTGGCGTGTTGCGTAAGCATTCCGTCTCGGCAGTTTGGGCTTTTATTTCTAATACGGTACAGGGATGACAGGACGTTGAAAGTGCTTGTGATCAAAGAGAGCGCTGTTTTTGGACAGACCGGAAGATCTGATCAGGGGTTAAAGTCTGTCAGGACAAATTATCTTTTTTCAATCTCTAAATCATTTCTGTTGTGACCTCCTGCCCACGAAGCGGGTAGAAGGTAGCCACGTTATCACTGCTGTAATTAGCTCTAGCGTTTCTAAAATGATCACTACTTTTTCAAATTCATAATGTTTGATAAATCAAAGGCTTTGTCTTACGTTGGTTGACCGATTTCTTCAGGATGTGCCCCTATTCCTTACAACCTGGAACAGTTTGGTTGGGATCGTCAGAAAGTTAACAATTCATTCAGATTTCCATTTTTGCGTGCTTTATAGCTATGCTTGACCAGCATTAGTCATGGTTAGTGGATCTACTGAGGAGGTGAGGATGGGACCTCAGGTTTTGATTTCAAACCAGGTGAAAGAACTAGCAGTAAAAAGGCCATTGCAATTATAGTGGCTGTGTTCAATATGTGGGTAAGTAAGGCAATGTTTGTTTTATTTTAGCTTTATATTTGTTGAGGTTCTTTAATGCATGCTGTGGATCTGTATGGGCAACTTGATAGGAGCGTGGCACGTGCAACACCGGGGATGCTGGTTGGATTCCTGTGTGGGTCAGTCTGAAAATGTCTGCTCTCACTACTGGAGTGTTTAAAAAGCAACATAAATGTATGATTTTAAATCAAAGATTTTAGAAGACTTTCAAAATAACATTCAAATGGATGCACCTCTAAATCATCTTGTGATGCTACACCGGTTAGGATGTCAAGGTAAATTTGAACTTTTCTTTGTACTTCAGTAATGTATCTAAAATATTAGATGGAGCATTATCCTGGAGTATTTTCTCCTCATTATATACGCCATAATATTTTTTTCTTTGCCAAGAATTCATACCGTTAATACCTTAGCAATACAATTTTGCTTCACTGTCCTTGCAACAAACCTACGCCAATAACACTGCAATCTTCTTCTTCTTGACTTCTTCAATAGCCAGGAGGATGACTCCACACAAACAATGCCAAGGATGGAGATGAATTAGCCCTCTATTATTTCCCTAGTTGATGTACTACTGTGTGATGCTTTTATCTAGACCACTGGGAGAGTGACAGTATTAATCAAGGCCAACTTAGTACAATAACAACACTACAGGTTAGAAACGGGATGTCAGCATATGACACTGGTTCATTGCTAATGTCAAACATCCCATTGATAGAGATATTGTATGTCTCTCAGGCAAAGTCACGTGTGCAGTTGATCTGCCACTCAGAGTTAACCAAGCCACAAATTTGTTTCTGGGAGATCTAAATGAACCTGTCAATGCTGAAGCCAGTGCAACATTGGCACCTTGAGGCCCTCTCAAAAATCACTTGTGTAGCAACCTAGTCATCGCTTTAGGTCTCATATCACTAAAAGCCAGGGGTCAACTGTCTCTGGACAGTGACGAGCTAGCACTTTGTAAGCATTAATCCCAAATCTTTTTGCCTGACTAACAGATTGAAATATTCATTTTGCAAGGAATTGCGGTAACCTCAGGTGTCCATTTTTCTGCTGAAGGTTTTTAGAGTAAGTCCTTACAAAACTATAGGTATTCATGACGTTAAGCTTCTACGGCTAACAGTATATGTTAAATTACTGTGGAGATTTATTTCATATTTGTTCCAGATTCCTTTGTGTTACTGACACTAACAAAAGGCAATGAAAAAAGACCTAAAACTGAAGAAATCTTTACAGGACCTAACATCCAAACTGATGTGTTGGTGGTTCATTCAGGCACAATCAGAGAAGTCCCATAGTCCCATCGGTATCAACTCTCTAGTTTCACTGTAACAACATAAAGAAGAAGAAGGAATATCAAACTAAGCAATGTGTTTGTAATTTCCTGAATTTGTACTGCAGACAGTAGAATGGTTTGCTTCAAATTGTTTGAATTCAGACCAGTTAATTGCATTGATTATCTCTGAGAACCTTACCATAAGTTATTTCTTATCTGGTCATGAAAGGTTTCCTCACCCCTGTATGCTACAGAGTAAATATAATTTCTGATCTGCATCTAAGGCTGGACCCCTATAGTTACATTATTTTATATCTGTTTTTATTCATCCTTGGACATTTAAAAGGATGATAAAGAAAACTACAATTGTATTTTTGTTTATTTTAATGAATGAACACAAAGCTATGCTCTGTGTATTTTGTTAAATATTTCAAATTTATCAGTCAAAAGTGTGAGATTACTGTAGATGTATAAAAAAAATGTGTTTGCAGCTTCTGTTTCAGTCTTCACCATGGCTGTGTTGCCTAGCAGATGCTAAATAGGATAATATGGCAAAAGGCCTTTTGGCTAAGCTTAGTCACACCTAATAAAAAGAAAGAGCATTCTAGAAAAACATATAGGCCCGGAGCCATGCTAGTTGGAGGTAAAATATAACCAAGCCCTGAAACAAATGGTAAGCTGATAAGAGTTTGTGCTCTAAGGAAAAAAATGCCACTTTCAAAGATGTTATGAATGTCTCGCTTTGGACCTTGATGTTCAAGACCAAATATGATATATTTTGACTGGCATTGTTTACTTTTTTCTACAATTTATTAATTGATGTTTTAACGGTGCTGCATTTACTGCGACAATGCAACTGATTAATATGCATCCATGAATGCAGTCGTGAAACTCTTTTTGCAAGAAACATGCAGGAAAACATTATTTCAAAGGTTTTCTAGTGTGTGTGGGGGGCTAAGAAAAGTTCTGTGGACCAATGTGTCACATTTTACTGGCTTTGCGGGGACGTTTGGTTCCCACATGAAGTGTTAGACCTGGACTGCACACACACATGCACAGACACACACCGACACGCAGTCAAACTAGCATGTCAGAGAGATTACAAGGTTCTCCCCTGCATCTGATATTTTTAGAACGCCAGGTGTTCCATGACAGATTTCTCTGCCGGTCTTATGCTGCCCTCTGAGGTGTTACGCAGTTGTGTCCTGAAAACCAGGAGCACTCTTCAGCGCGAGGTGCATCTCTCCAGGCCATGCTAATAAAGACCTGGCTTCTTCGGCACAGTGTGGAAGTGAACCTGAGCTTCTCGTCCTGAAGCACAGCTCAGGCACTTTTGAAACACACAGGCGTACTGTAGCACCAGCGTTACCTTTTAGATATTCACTTATTAACGGGGAGGGGAATCCACAGAGAATCTGGCATTTGCCAAATTGGCAATGCCCCGACCAGCTGCCAGTCATGCCTGGGTCTCATGGGAGAACATAAATAAATTAGATCCGGCCTTGAAACTCACAGAGGTCTGCTTATGAAACCAGAACTGAGTGTATTAAATGGGATGGTGGCCAACTGAATGCATGAAGAGGGTCTGAAATATATGCAAATCTCAAACCAGAAAGTTATCCTCAGAAGTGCAATGTTGTTTTTGATCAATAATATGGGGTATTTACTGATAACCTAGATTCAGTCCCTCTTAACTTTGATGCACAGGCATCAGAGATGATTACAGGCCAATGTGCAAAACAAATGATGGGACCCTGTTCTCCTGTGACCAGAGAAGGCCCAGGTAAATGATACATTCAGCGTGTTTCCTCTCCAAACATACAGATTTCAACATTGCTGGTAGCACAGCAGCAAAAAGGCTAGACTGTCATCTCCAATCTGGGACATGACAGGGATATTAGGAGAGCCTCCTTTCTACGCATCATAAGACACGCAGTTGACTTAAAACATGCTCAATATGACTGGATGGGATCCTGCAATAATTGGAGGACATTTTGGCCAATAATCAATTTGAAGCCTAGTCATAGAAATATTGTTTTGGTCATGGCTTTATCTCTACCAGGGAAATCTGCCTTTATCTCTACCAGGGAAGTCTGCCTTTATCTCTACCAGGGAAGTCTGCCTTTATCTCTACCAGGGAAGTCTGCCTTTATCTCTACCAGGGAAGTCTGCCTCAAGTAACAAAAAAAGCCATTTGATGGTCATGTGATGAGATAGATGCTAGCGGTTGATTTAAAACAACTGGTTTATTTTTGGCATTGACTTTGAAGTTGATCAACAATGAAAGACATATGATAAGGTAATTCAATAGCAATGTAATTATTGGACAAGAATTAAATACATTTGCAATCAGGGCATTTTAATGAATACGTTTACCACATGTTTTACTTGTTTCATAATTGTTTTCCATAACATTAGTGACTGACATATTACCAACTGAAATAGTTCTGTGCACATACACCGGTCAGTGGTTCCCGTCTATACATCAGAGCGTTTGGCTGAGACTACAAAAGCTTACTATAATAGTCAATTTGGCCTGCATTCCAGCTGGTCAATGTCCTAAGCATGGGGCCCCCATCTCAGTGGCCCCGTATACCACACTCTCCTTCCGAAAGCCCAGCACTGGCTGTTACAAACCCCTTCATATTCAAGGCTTCAAATGACAAATTGGTGGTATGAATCCAGTTTCTACCATAATATCTCCTCTTATCCTAATCTGGTTGGAGAGCCTTTAACGCTACTGGATGATATAAGAGATTATTACAAGATAGTCAAGGTCACAGGGCTACTCGGTCTAGCCCACTTACACCCAAGTCATGAATAAAGGGGATTGAAAGAAAAACTATTTGAAATATGTTCCAATTTTGTGCCCTTCTCTCTACCCCTCATCAAGCATTTGTGGTCGAAATGGGCAATTCAATGTTTGTCTTTAACTAATTGGGTCTCTGTATGTACTGTAAAATATTATTTAAATGTTGACCCCTGACTAATATCCATTTTATTAACAATTTCACGGACAAAACACTAATTTAAATAATCTCTTAATCCATAAATGATTTGCCTGAACTCATAGAATGGGACAATTAATATGCTGGCAAGTTTTTATTTAGTCTACATGCAAACATGCCGGTGGAGTTGTTTAGGAATAAAAAATGTAATGAATAATGCATATGCCTTATCTGTGTTTACTCTACATGTCCTTCCCACAAGTTATTGGGGAGCTTTGACCAACATCTGCCCCGATTACAGTAACCGGTGCATGCCAATTGAACATTCCCGAAGTAAATTGCACATCTACAACAGATCATTGCTAATCCATCCTCAACTATTTATTGAAATGAATATATATATATATATATTTGTTTTTTTTAAAGCTGCAGCACTGTTGGGCTGGAATCCCGCAGGAAACCTATTCATGGTCACTACCTAATAACCAAGAGTATGCCTGAGAAAAATAACTGAAAGCAATATAATAGATGTGTCAAAAACCATAGCAACATGTTCTAGACAGCTAACACCAGGGTCTCGAAGCAAGCTGGTGCCGCATGCTAGTTAAGTTTGGTAATCTAATCCAAATTCTGCTGGATTTACCTAGATCAGTATAGGCTAGTTGAGCCTCAAGAAATAAACCACCCATTTATGTGTTTATGGCCAAGTGTGGTATCATGCAGTAAGCTTGTTTATCAGAGCTTTGTGAATGATATGGACATACTGGGGGGATCTACAGGAGTCCAGAAAGCACCAGCACAATTGTACCATGTGTCAGTCCAGAAATGAGTGCTTTGCCATCTAGAAGAAAAGACTGGGCTTCAGATTGAGACTGTGGAGCTGTCATCAGTGTGTGTTTCTCAGGGCAGATGAATAGATCGTGGGAGGAAAGAAAGGTAAGAGACAATAATGAATAAACCAATCATTACAGCAAAGGAATGTAGTTTAATAATAGCTCAAATGAACTAATTCCCTTTCAGTCGAATGACACAACTAGGCTACTACGCAGACAGGACGTATTGCAATCACTCATTCTACTCTATTGACAGGGATAAGGTGGCATTTCTTCTCAGTTTTAATGAATTAAGTGAGTTACACCGTGATGACTCTATTAACATTACGCTACTCATTCTATAGAGTTTAGTAGAATTAATGACTTGGAATGATGGTTGTTTGTTGTTGCTTTGTCTTAGATTTAAACGCTTGTGATGAAGCTGCCTGCACCTGCAAGCTGAAGTTGTTGTTAGTACGCAGCCTGTCTTTGTTGTATTTGTTTTCTAACCCGTTACTTATAAACCCCTGATTAGTGTACATACATTAAAGAATGCATATGTTATCAGACATATACAAATACTTTTTAAAACACATCCTCAGCCAGAGATGATATCCAACGATATGCAGATTCGTTTGATTTCCAGCAGCTTGGTTAGTTTGTATTTCAAAAAATAGGGTGTGATTTAAGTGTTAAGTTAAAGAATATTTCACAATGTGTATCGTTCATTAGCGACAGTTACCTGAAGTATAGGCTTTAGCTAGTTTGGGATAGCAACCAGGGCACTATGGTACTATTACTAGGAAAATGAGGAAAAGGGATCAGTAAAGAGGGTTAAAAGAGGCACTGGTGGCAAAGCAGATGGCAGTCTTGTTAATTTTCTGAAGAGTTTTTCTGTGAAAAGCACATACTCTACTCCATCATATTGGCAGAATGGTCAATTACTATGTAAAGCTGTCTTTACCTTCTAGGGTAGACCAATAACTATGC
>JACXGK010000272.1:38179-129568 GCA_016801125.1 Novumbra hubbsi
TAGACCACTTACTATGGAAAGCTATCTTTCCCTATCTAACATTTAGGGTCTGCAGTTGCATGGTATGATTGTCTTCTGATATTACTGGCAATGCAGGATGAATAATATGGACATCAAGCCTGTTAAACAGTAATTTTCCAGACACATCAATTGAAGATTGTCCAGTGCTGTCTATTATTAGATACTGTCAGATACTTAATAAAGCTCCAAAGGGCCTCATATGAGCCTTAAATTGTGTTTTCCTTTCTTCATGCATAACACACAATACTCATTTATTCTGCCTCGCAAAGTTCAAGAGGGTTGTTTTGTTACTTCACAGGCCTTATCATTTCTGAAAATCTTAGAAGCACTGAAAATGAAGGCACAGTTTTTATGATTGAATCCTAATAAACCAATGTAGGACGTACACTGGGAAAATACAAATCCTAATTCATTGTCAACCTGGACTATACTCGGCCATGCAACATGTATTGGGACATTTTATCGAATGAGTTACATGCTCTGTCTGTATTTGTTGTTCAACACTATTAATGAGATGTCGGCAAAGATAAGCTGGGAGCTTTGAATATAATAGCCCAGGGCCTCTTCAGCGGAGTTTGGGCAATGTACTCATTATTTTACAATCTACTCATCCATTACTTATAGCACTGACCCTGCTGTGGCAATTAAAACATTATGATGTAGTCAATCTCCTCCCGCTGAAACCTAATTACCTGCATTTAAATGGGATCACAGTATGCCTAATGACAGTGATGTGCAATTATGACTTAGCGCTATTTAGTTCCTAAGCATACCATATTGATCCTCTGACCTGGAATAATGCTGCTCATTTACATGAAGATGCCAAGCAGATGTTCATCGCATTTGTACCCAAATTGAAATATTGTATTTTAAAGCCATTTTTATATCAGCCATCATCACAATTTGCTCATGCTGATTTTCATCCCCAACCCCCCCGGGAGAAGGCAAAAAGAAAGCGAATCTCAATGAATAGGAAGAGCATCCTACAAAAGTTGGAACCTAGGAAGAAACATAGAGAGGAGCCAGGCTCCGGGGGTATCAACTTCTGTTCTGGCTGTGCTGAAAGAGCCAAGAGAGTTTAGCAGCATAGATTTTGTGCTTAGGAGAAATCTCAGATTTCGCAGGTCTAAGCATCTTTCGAATTACAGAATGGAAGGTGAAATTTGACCCAAAGACTTGCTGCTAATTTGAGAGTTGAGCTCAGGGTTCTGTTTCTGAACTCATCTATTAACACATAGAACTGAATTAAATCAAGCGTCTGACCAGGACTTAGTTTACCGAGATTAGTAGTAATCAGGCCTGGTAGTTATAAATAATGGCTTTAATGCTCAGTACTTAGGTTCTGTAGGCTCAGTGAGTCAATAAATAAATAAGTGTTTTACTAACAGCTCTGTTTTCTTTGGTGAGATTTTCTAAAGTATTTACGATGTATGTTGAAAGTGGATTGTGAGAAAATGTTGACTTGGATGATGAAGTATATGTTCGTGGTGATTATAATTTGTTTAGGTGGCGTTG
This sequence comes from Novumbra hubbsi, assembly GCA_016801125.1. NCBI lineage: Eukaryota > Metazoa > Chordata > Actinopteri > Esociformes > Umbridae > Novumbra > Novumbra hubbsi. The sequence goes on from JACXGK010000272.1 coordinate 39,716, forward strand.
TGTTCTATAGCATCTCTTTGAACGTAAGACATATTCTCTGAGGTAATACTAATTCCTTGGCTTTGTTTGTTTATTGTGCTTTGTTCGTAATGAATCAACTGATCCTCAAAAGAACAGTTTCCATGTTAGAATTCTGTCAAAGGAAATAAGATACTTCTATTAAGATATATATATATATACATATATATATATATATATATTCACAGTTAACTTAACAGATTATAAAGCATCATAACCATAGAATCATGCTATGCATTCATGCCTTCCACTTTTGCAGTCATTTTTATTGGAGAATCTCTGTTTGTGATGGTCTCTACCAATTACATTCTTGAGATTGTTTAGCAATTTTACACAATGCCCCAAAATGTATTTGTTGGAGCTATGTGAGATAGATGCCATTGGAAACACAATGATTTTCCAATAAAAGATGAAGCAGCTTTTTTTTATAAATTCTATTTAATATCAAAGAAGTCTTTTGAGGATGAATTGCTGTTACTGCATACTGTATATTGCCATGCCTGTACTAGGCTTTTCATCTTGCTACTTCAGAGGGGGCACCATTTTTAGTCGAGGATAACAAGGCAGTGTAACGCAGTAAAGTATGTTTGAAAACTAAAAACAAAACTATTGTTAACCAGAGTGAAGTAGAGTTAATATAAAAAGATGGATTTCATACTGTTAGATACTTGATGTTAGTTGGTTCCTCACCCTGACACTATACTAAGGTCCCAGAGATCTGTAATCCATTGTAAATTGAATTTATTTAATCTGCCAAAAGCTAAAAGTCAATCATTTTACAACAACAGAAATCAATGATTTTTTTAAATCAACCGCAATCTACTTCCTAGGTTTGATGACACTTAAAGGTGATTGGCCACAACAAATTATAACCAACCTCATTACTTTAATAGATTTGTATGAAACAGCAGCAAAATTAGGTAAAATAACGTAATTGCTGTTTAAAAAAGATGCATGGGTTGGTTTCTCTAGACCCTTAGACTTCATTTACAATGAGGATCTAAAATACCATACATTACAGTACATACCATTACATACCATTACAGTTGACCTCAGAAGTTTTCCTCCATTGGAATGTTTGTGTTTCATTATGAAATCAACATACAATTAGAGGTTTTGCCCCTGATTAACACAAAAAAGTCCATAATGTTTAAATCCATCATTTCTATCTACAACCCCTGGTGAACATCAATCTTTAACTGTTTCCACATGTTCTAAATAACATTGGGACATTGACATTTAGATTTTTATGCTCTAGTGTGGTTTTCTTCCATGACTTCTCTAAAAATTCTGCATTCTTTTTGTCACCTATTTTGTTCCCAAGAGTTGCAGGGCTACCGTTGTTCACATTAAGGTTGGTGTTCAGATGTGCAGTGTTAAGCTTGCCTCAAACATGGTATATAGTAGCAAAAAGCTCTAACTCAGGCCCTAAACAAACCACATCAGACCATACAATATTTTTAATTGGCCTTAGTCACTTGCCTTCTGGAAACATTTTGACAAGAATTGATGTGATTTGATGTCACTTTTGCCACAGAGTTTTGTCATATTTTCGTATTTTCTTAATAACTGACTTCACCAGGTTCAGTGCCTAATTAAATCCATTTTGGGTGAATCGTTTTGAGAGCCACTGTATATTTTAATGCCGTCACAATACTACAAACTACAATAACCCTTTTGGTAGTATTTAAGCGACAGTATCTCAATGTAGTTATGTCTTCATATACTTAGAGACTATGTAGAACTTCATTTCTTCTTAACTAACAGTGTGAGGTGGAGGAATCATTGGACATTTTGAGCAGATGTGAAGCGTCTCGTTAGGCTACAGACCTGTGCCCTCCTGAGAAACCTGAGCTGAACCATACCTTCAGGCCACTGCCAAGGCTGGATAAGCATGTCACAGCCTGACAGACAGGTAGCGCAAGGTGGGAAGGTGTGGAGGGGTAACTGATCCTCGTTAGGCTATGGTGCCATGCTCCACCGGGCCCCAGGCATGAATTCTGCCTCCTCCCCAGGGTGTTCCACACTCTGTGGGTGTAGTAGCCTGATGTGTCTGGGTGGTTTTTCTCCATCTGGTCCATCCCAGAGGGTTAAGGTCCCTTATGCTTTGACGGTTTTGCTCCCACCATTAACAGTTTGCCAGGCCCCACACTGAGGGCAAATGAGTGATCCTGTGCTTCACAAAACACTTGACTCCCTCCTTGACAATGTTCAAACCATTCTAGCTGTACAAACGGTACTAGTTGTGGTTTATCTGCGACATTACAAGCTAGCCGTGAAGTAAGCTTATCATACATGTTTAAGTCTGCGGCACTTGCTGGGTAGCAGTGACTGGGATTTCAACTAAAACAGAACGTTTGAGTGGCCATGATATCTTTAGTTGCAATCCCTCCCAGAACGGTGCCGTATTATGCTTTAGTCAGTCACAGGACACATGTATGACAAATGCATAATATTGATTTTTGGTATAAACTTTATCATATAATTGTTAGCTTGCGCATCACATTTTTAATAAGAGCGCTATAATATCATAAAGAAAGCAATGCTACGTGTATTTGTTAACATTATTAAATGCATTTTCACAAATTTTGTTAGCGGAAGAATTATGTTAATGATGCAAAGACTGTGAAATTAGACTTCTTCATAGCTTTGGTTTTATTTATTCTTCTTCTTAATTTCTCAAAAGTTTCCAAACTTTACAGAATAAGGTTTTGATATTCGAGTTTTCAATGAAACTTGTGTTGTCATGAAACATATCATGTAAAACATTAGATGGGTTAGACTGTTTAACAAGGAATTAAAGGAATTCAACTATTTTCATTCTCATTATATACCACACCTTCCCCATTTCATCGTTAGCGGACTTGAAAACCGATGTTCAAACCATTTTCAGAAAAACCTAAGAGCATCCAAAAGTATATTTTTGCGTTGGTGGTCACCTTGGGTGTTCCTTAATAAAGCATTTTTGCAGACAAGGACAGATTATTATTTCTTGTTCTAGAGAGATTATGAAAATTCAGTAAGAAGAACACTGAGATGATTGACAGTGAAATGTTCCTGTGAGGGAGACACAAATGGATATTTCACAGGTCCGGGAACATTTCCTCACCCTTTGACCTGATGAGGACACCTTTACTTTAGTAAATGGGCCCTGGCAGTGAATAGTTTTTATTTCTTTGGTTCCTCGTGTTCTTTCTAATTACATCAAAAATGGGTTTGAGGAGATCCAATATAACCGAGATCCCTGCTCTGTTTCTATTTTACTCTCTGATTTCCATATTTCCTTCTCTTTCTCCTTTGTGATCACTCAGTTTCGCTCTTTCTCCCTGTTTCTCTTTCTTCTCTTTCTCCTCTGTGATCACTCAGTTTCGCACTTTATCCCTGTTTCTATTGCGTCTCTTTCTGCTCTGTGATCACTCAGTTTTGCTCTTTCTCCCTGTTTCTCTTCCTTCTCTTTCTCCTCTGTGATCACTCAGTTTTGCTCTTTCTCTCTGTTACTCTTCCTTCTCTTTTCGCCTCTGTGATCACTCAGTTTCGCTCTTTCTCCCTGTTCTTTTTCCGTCTCTTCCACCCATGGGGTTGTCACACCATGCATTCTTCTCTTTCTCCTCTCCCGTCAGTCTCTCTCATTTCTCTCTTCACGGACACTGATTTCCATCTCTATCCCAAGTGCACATGCACTTCCTCATCTTTTCATGCTTCCTGTTACCTCCCTCTCTCCTGTCTTTTCATTCACAATACATTGATTTATTTTTTGCAAAGGTGCCTCTCTTACCTTTTTGTTTCAATATATTGAATGCACACATTTGTATAAGTTCACAAGCACTTTGCCTGGGCCATGGGTGGGATTCATAATATAATGTGGGATTCTGTTGAAGTAACGGCAAAGTACGTACCATTGTTGCATTTAAGTGTACGCCATGCACCAGTAGGTTGCTTTTATTTATCTGTAGTTCCACCCAGGCTGACATGATATTTGCAGTGGCTTAGACCACTGGACCACCCTAGGTTTGGCAGTGACCTGTGTTTACAGGGGTGGTGGGGCAGCAGTGTGTTTAACTCCACCCTAAAGCCAATGGGAAAAATCTGGGAGGATCCTCTGTTGCATGAACATCGTCTCAATCGATCAACCAATCACCTCTCAGAAGAACTCACCCTGACCTTTCCCAAAGGAATTCTGCAATGACATAACTCCTAAGTTCCTTACAAGGGTGGTTGGTCCAGTAGATCGTACGTGGTCATTCCCATTAAGAGAAGTTTTGAATGATTGATGTTAAAAGCTCACAGGTTTATGCATTGTGCCCAACAGCTTGGAGAAGTTCACGACCTGTGCGCTGCTGACTCTGTCTTTCAGGACTTGTTATTGTTCTTTCATCCTATCGACTTCAAATGAGAGGTTCAGACATTCGATACGCTGGGGCTGTTTCTCTGAAACCATGGAGTAGAGAATATCTAACAATCCTCCACTGCCATTCAGTCCAGTAACTTTATAATTGCTTCTCTCAAAAAACCTTAAAACATTAATTAGTATCTCAAAGGATGGTTTCACATTTTCACATATGGAGACTGATTTAAATTGAGGCCAAATTATGGAGCTACAGTTTTTCATTCAAGATGGACATCAGAAGTCTCTGAATTTCCACATAAAAGCAAGCTGGGTTTGCTTTGATTTTTTCTTTTGACTTGACAGAATAGCTACTCAGGGAATCTTTCCCAAAACATTTGTTATGCTGTTTTAAACAACATTTGGACTGTGTTCTTGATGTAGTAGGTCCCTTTTGAAAACATTCCAAATCATATGACATAACACTCATTAAAAATAAGGTAATGAAAATAGTTCAGACCAATGTGAATAAATGAATGCTATTTCTTGTATTTAACTCGCGCTGATATGATTCATATTTCAAAAGTGCAGTTATAGATCAAAACACAGCCCTAACAAATGCAAGGACTGCAGAATGTGGTTTGTTTAGGGCCTCTCAAATAGATTAAAGGGGTTGTTAATCAACCCATAAATGTGGCATTTTTTCCCTCTATGTGCTTGTAGCTGATTCCTATGTTTTTAGTCAATCTTTTTTGATTTACCAAAATGAACTGTAAAAAACTGTGATAATAAAGCTAACTTGAAAATATACTAATCTCCAAAATGTAAACTGCTCCAAAAATGAAGGGAACACATAATCATTACGGTATAGCACCAAGTGAATTAAACTTCAGGATCATCGATCTGTCTAGTTAAGAATAAGGCATTAGCGATCGTGAATCATTGTCACCTGTTGTGGTGCAAAGTGACAACAAGTGCACTGGAAGGGCAAGAGCAAGACAACCCCTAAAAAGGGAATGTTTTGGCCTCAGACGATTGCTCTCTCCTTATCCTTCCTGAATGATTCTTCTCTAGTTTTGTGTTTTGCTTGTGTCCTTGTCACTACTGGTAACATGAGGCGGTACCTGCAGCCCATTCAGGTTGCTCTGGCAGTCCAGCTTCATCCTAATGTGCCATTACAAGAAGGGTCGCGGTGTCTCAAGTCCCAGTCTAGTCTTAAGAGCATGGAGAAGATACCAGCAAACGAGCTGTTCCGTGAAAATGAAGGCATTGATGCCATTGACTGGCTCCAACTTTCCCCAGACCAGAATCAAACTGAGATCTTCTGGGATGTTATGTATCGGTGCATCCAACCCTGCCAAGTAGTGCCACAGACTGTCCTGGAGCTTACTGATGCCCTGATCCTGGTCTGGGAGGAGATCCCCCTGGACACCAGCCGCTGTCTCATCAGGAGCATGCCCAGATGTTGTTATGAGTGTATACAGGCACATGGGGGCCATACACACTACTGAGCCACATTATGTGTTGCTATTGGAACTGTCTGTGATTTGAATTGTTTACTTTGATTATCAGTGCACGTTTGAATCCCACCTTCGATCGGTTGGTGATTTTCATTAACCGTTGTTCAATGGAACCGTTGTTCAATGGAAACCAAAATGCGATTTAAGGTTTTCCTAAATTTCTTGGAGTGTAGATGTATTATTCCATATACAGTGCTTTTGGAAAATATTCAGACCCCTTGCTTTTTGTCAAATGTTATTGTGTTATAGACCTTATTCATAATGGATTTGGCTTGGCTGTGTGCTTCAGGTCTTTGATGTCCTTCTCCCCAGCCTAAGGCCCTGTGCACTATGAATAAGATTTTCTTCAAGGACCTCTGTACTTTGCTTTGTTCATCCTTCCTCAATTCAGACTGGTTTCCCAGTCCCTGCCACTAAGGAGCAGCCCCATAGCATGATGCTCCCACTACCATGCTTACTGTAGGGATAGGATGAGCCAGGTAAAGAGCGATTTCTTGTTTTGGCCAAATGTACCTCTTGGCATACAGGCCTAATTTTTCAATTATCTTCATGCTCTTAGTCCCTCAGACAGCTTACTAATATGCTTTTTACTCTGGAGTGGCAATTTTCTAGTCACTGTACCACAAAGCCTGAGTGATGCAAGATTGTCCTTAAATTTACAACAGATGGACTCTAATCAAGTTCTAAAAACATGTTATGGAGGATCAAAAGACACATGAGCTCAATTTAGAGTGTTATAGAAATGGGTGTACATTTACATACATAAAATAATAGATTTCTTCACTTTCAACAAAAAAAGTATAATATCAAGCTACAAAAGTTTACTTTAGTTTACTACGTCAGAGCTATCAAAACGGCTTCAAGCTTTATAGAGACTTTAGTTTAGCTTGTGTCCTGCCGGCTGTTTCAATTCTATGTTCAGTGTGTTTATGTTCAAGTTTTTCCAGGTTCTATACTCTGTTTGTATCTTTCGGTTATTGCCTTCACCTGTGTCCTGTTTAGACATGCCATCTGTGTCTGTTTTTTCCTTAACATATCCCTATTTAGTTTTCCATTTTCCTTGTGTCTTTGTCGATCATTGTTTTGTGATGTCTCTGTTTTCATTTTCCATCTTAAATTTTAAGTAGGTGCTGTACCTGTAAAACATGTTCCATTATATTTCTACACATGTTGTGCCAAGCCATGTTCATAATATATTGTAGCGACCCGCACAGGCAGCTGGGGGTTCTAGGTTAGACTGTTACCTGTGTGTCTGTCAAACAGCTGTCTGCCAATCCCCAGGATGCCTGGTAGGTGCGGAGGCCGTGCATCCTGGTGATTGGCAGAGAGCCTTGGTGGGGGGTTGGCCAGGGGAATAGTTGGGGTGATGAGACCAGGTTGGGTTTGGGCTCTTTCTCTTTCGCCCGGGGTTTTCATGTTAGCAGGTTTAACTTTAGTGTTTTGTTTGGCGTGGGCTACGGCCAGACAGTAGCCGGTGTTCGGTACGAATAAACCTTTGGTTCTCCTTCATCCCCTGTCTGGACAATTGATCCTTTCCGCGTAGCCAGGTCATTACAATATTATAATATTTCATTGACAGTATCTACCATTTCAGCCATCTTTTTCCCAGGTTCAGAGAAATATATATATAATATATATATATATATATATATAATAAATTATAACAAACATACTTGGTCAACAGATAGTTAAGAAGTGTAGTCTCTGTTCAATGCTTTGAGGATCGTGAGACAAGGGTGTTTTATAATATGCAGAGGCCAAAGGGCTGAGACGTTCACGGTAGCACAACTGTGGGGAAAACATTCTGCAAGACACAAGCAATTCCACCAGACCACCCTGTTATTCTGACAGAGTTCTAGTTGTAGGGACGGTAAAGTAATAATGATACTAAAGTATAAACCGGGGCGCTGGTGCCCTTGACTAGCTTCACGCTGCGCGGCAACTGCGCGGCAGATGGAGGAGGTGTTGTGCCCCTCAGAATGCGATGCTGCCGCGTGTCTGGTCGGGTCATAATGCACGAGGCCTGCCTAACAATGGAGTGATGGATTATGGGTCGCCCCAGCCAGCTTCTGACCTTCCCTCCTCAACGCCCGTCGCGGACTGGTCCACTTCCAAAAGTCGAGAGTAGCGAACGGAAGCTCTGTGGCTGGTTACAAACTGATCTACTGGCTGAGGGCAGCCAGAGATGTTAGCGCTGCAGGTTGTACAGGGTCAGGAGTTAGGCAGGTTCTACAGGGTCATCCAGCCACCCATGGGGTTGTCACACCATGCATTCTCTATGGGATTTGCATACGGGCATGTAGTTACAGGAGGCCTCTGCACATAACATATGCTAAATAAAATGGGGGCAGGGTATAAAATACTCAATTAGTTTCAGTCTGGAATCTAACGTACTAAATATGTATCAGTAAGGAGTGTAACATATTAAATACACTATATGGACAAAAGTATTGGGCCACACCTCTTGATCATTGAATTCAGATGGTTCATTCAGTCCCATTGGCACAGGTGTATACAGGTGTATAACTCAAGGACCTAGCCCTGCAGTCTGAAGAGCACACTGAATCGAGCGTGGTACTGTTATAGGCAGCCCCTGTTGCAAAATGTCAGTTTGTGAAAATTCATCCCTCCTAGAAACTCCACAATAAAATGTACTATTGCTAAGTGGAAGCCTTTCAGAACCACAGCAACTCAGCCTCGAAGTGGCAGACCACGTTAAAGTCCCCAGCGCTCTGCTGACTCAATAACTGCAAAGTTTCAAATCTCCTCTGGCATTAGCATCAGCTCTAAAATTGTGCACTGGGAGCTTTATGGCATGGGTTTCCATGGTCAAGCAGCTGTATGCAAGCCTTACATCGCCAAGCACAATGCCAAACATTGGGTTGAGTGATGTAAAGCACGGCGCCACTGGACTCAGGAGCAGTGGAAACATGTTCTGTGGAGTGACGAATCCGGCTTCTCTATCTGGCAGTCTGATGGACGAGTCTGGCGAATGCTAAGAGAACATTTTCTGCCTGACTGCATTGGGCCACCTGTAAAGTTTGGTGGAGGGATAATGCTATGGGGTTGGCCTGGGGCCAGCCTGGACCTCTCAACCAACATCCGTGTCTAACCTCACCAATGCTCTTCTGGAAGAATGGGCAAAAATTCCCACTTTGTATGAATGCCTATGGATTTAGAACGGGATGTCATCCAAGCTCCTGTGGGTGCAATGTGTACGTGTCCCATTACTATTGTCCATGTGGTGTATGTATCAGTCTAGAGCAATGTTTCTCAATCCTGGTTCTCGGAGGGCATGTTTTGGTTTTTGCCCCAGCACTCACACAGCCGATTCAAATGATAGGCTTGATGATAGGTTCATTGCGTCAATTAGGTTGTGTATGTGGTAGGGCAACTTTGGAAACAGGTGTGTCAGCACTTAGGCAAAAACAAAACCATGCACCCCTTTCGATCCAAAGGACCAGGATTGGAAAAATCTGGTCTAGAGTGTAACATACAAAATACGCATCTGTCTGGAATATATGCCTCTAGATATGTAACAATCTGACGACTGACATAGTAAATGTCGCGATGTATCGTATTTCAGTTTCACCAGGGGAAAACGTTTGTAAATTCCTCTCTTGGCTTTTTGACTGTGTTGTAATGTTTTGCAAAGACAAATTCAATTTCCTCTTTTTAGCACACGCAGTAAGAGGGCATTGCCCATCCGTCAGTAATGTGTTTGGAATCCTCATTGGCTTTTAAGGCATTTTACCCACGTGCTCCCTGAAGTGATTTTGACGATTAATTCGTTGTACTTCCGCGTTATATCTTGATTTGTGGGTTTAATTAGAAATTGGAAAAACATCCGTCCCATTTACAGCTTTAAGGAAACGAGTGGGGGATGGGGGGGACTGTTGCAACTGGTCTGTATTTTCATACGGTTGAGCTCGTAATGAGGGGGAGAGTCTGTGCTGTAGGTGATGGCTATTGGCCTGGAGATAGGCCTGTGGGTCTTCTGACTCCAGGGATCTCAAGCATGTTCGATTTTCATGGAAGGACTTTATGCATTCATATATATGAGTGCTGCATAACTCACCCGGGACTGAAACACTGTGCTTTCCACTGGCCAGCAGTGAGGTCTGTCGACCCCAGTGAACTGTACAATTGCATGTGTGTGTGTTCTGGGTGCGTCCATTGGTCGGTGTGGTGTACATTTTTTGTTTTGGTTGAAGAGTGCAGAGTGCAGAATGCAGAGTGCTGTGTGCAGAGTGCAGTGTGCAGAGTGCAGTGTGCAGTGTGCAGAGTGCAGTGTGCAGTGTGCAGTGTGCAGAGTGCAGAGTGCAGAGTGCAGAGTGCAGAGTGCAGAGTGCAGAGTGCAGTGTGCAGAGTGCAGAGTGCAGTGTGTAGAGTGCAGTTTGCAGAGTGCAGTGTGCAGAGTGTAGAGTGCAGTGTGTAGAGTGCAGTTTGCAGAGTTCAGTGTGCAGTGTGCAGTGTACAGAGGCCCACATTTGTCGGTGTCGGTGGCCCACATTTGGGTTATTCGTGCATAACAGAGTGTGGCTTTAAAGGCCTCCACATTTGTGGCCGCAGAGCAGTAAATTGAGCACATTGAGGGACAAGCGATTAATGTGCGGTTAAGCCAATTTTTTACCATTCACTCATGGATTAACCCCCTCCCCCGGGTGGCTCTTCCTAGCAACAACTATCCACACGCTATTTGCTTGACTCCAGCTGCCAGAGTGGGTTTTGTTTTCACCATGCATGTGTAATGAATGCATTAGCCCATCAACCCAATGTTTACAGCCATTAAAAAGCCTGACTTGACTAGTTGGCTTTTCAGGTTTGGTATCTGTAAAATATAGAGATTGATTGACTAGTTGAATAATCGAATAATGTTTCCCCTCATTAAAAAGACATGTCATCTGCATTTTAACGTGCCTTCCCCTGGCCTGCGTGATGGGAGTGTTCATCTGTAAGTTAATCAGGTGTTAAGATATGATGTTGGCCACCCACAGCCTGTAAAATGGAGTATTGACACGGAGGTAAGCATTGGAGCCTCAATAAAACGATGTGCCCGGGGCTACATGAAGATTGATACACGACTCTACCCAACAGAATTTCACACAGTAAAACGTTTCTAATTTGCAAGAAGAAATGCCAGACTGGGCTTGTGTTCAAATATACATTGTCTTTTTTATTCTCTGGTGACCTTTTGCAGACTAACCATCTAAAGCATAACAAAACAATCACATTTCCTGTGTAACCTTCAGGTGTAGTGCAGCTGTATATTTTAGTTTTGGTTTAATAGATTTGCCTTCAAGTCATGCACCAATGTCCCCATGGTTGAAGTGAATAGCAAGATGACCACAACAGCGCAACAGCATGGATGTAGACTTTGAGAGACAAATAAGTAGGCTAAATCATGAATATATGTTATTCTTTTTTTACATTGATGAAAAAGTAGGATACAGTTGAAGTTCTATATACTAGATACGTTTTTAGGAGGGGGACACGACACTCACATTTCAGCACAGATTCCTTAACCTTCATGGACCTTCACCTGACATTTTTGTTCTAGTTTGTATGTTTGTCATGGTATGTTTTTTTCCATTATGGTGTGTTGTGTAATGGTATGTCATGTTGTGTAACGTTATGGTATGTTGTGCACGGTTATGGAATGTTATAATATATGATATCTTGTGTACCATTAAGTTATGTTGTTTCCCGTTATTGTATGTTGTTTTATGTTATGGTGTGTTTTGTAACAAAGCATTTACTCATTCTTATGTTGGTAGTAAAAATTCTATGTAACTGTTTGTTAACATTTCTAGTTGTGAGTGAACATCTTACAACTTCTAATATGGAACAAGAAACAAGCTGACAAAATCGGTGTGTTATTTGATGAGGCAACAGGTCGGATGAAGCACAGTGAATAGTGCAGGGGTTGTTCACATTGGAGGTTTCTAGCTTTCATTTGTGATTGTGTCTTTCTCTTGAATAATATCTGTACAACAAGTGTCTTCTATTTTTTTATTTACCTTTAATAAATGTTTTCTGTGTGTTCATAAAAATATTGATATTTATTACAACAATGAAAGTACGATACTAAAAGTATGCTTGCACATAGCATCTGTAATGGCTGCAGCGTAGAGCCTCCAATCGGTAATAACACTTTCCATAAATCTTTTCTGTTGACACCTCAGCGTCCGTTTGCTTTTTAGCTCCTGTGTGGTCTTGCCTTTCAGAGAAAATGTCTCTATTGCTCTATGTGGTATGGCTCTATCACGACAGCCAGTATGTGAAATGAATAGCAAATGAATGACCGGAGGGTCAGTGGAGATTAAATCTTTGGAGGGGATGGAGATGTTTTTGCCGGTACGTGAGGCGATCTTCTACAGCGGGATGCATTGTGCTCAGACTTTGATAAAGGTCAAACTGAGACGGTTAGACCTTGAGAATGATTTGCTGCATGATTAGCTTCCGCAACCATGGGACGTGATTTCAGGATCGCCGTTGGCCTGGAGATTGACCTGTACCCAATGCATTTCGTTCCCTTTGATCACAGAATCCATTGTTGGAACGGTCTGAGCTGCTACCTGATCAACGCACCTGCAAAGCACCTCAACTGGATGTACATACAGTATGTGTCGCATCCTAGGGTGTTAGCATGTATAAATCTTTTTACTATTCAATTGTACACAGTGTTTTGTAATGTATTTTCACGCAATTTAGTGTTGTCTTGCATGTGTTATGCCTTTGGTCATATTGTTGTTGTGAATGATGATTGGTTCACAGTCTGCTTACCTGGTTAAATAAAAATAAATAAAATAAGTTGAAAGTAATACTTTACCTTTGGTCTTGTCTTGGAGACAGTGTGGATTTGACTCTCTGGTGCATGATAGTTACAGTATCATTTCTGAAATGCACACTGCTTCTAGTGATTACATATTCAACGGAATGTTCATGCATCACAGGAAGAGAAGGGTTGACACACCTTGTATTGGAATCTAGAATTCGAAATGTTCTGCTGACCGCTGCCTTTAGTTGCATATGTATCTTCTGCACTGAATAAAACAAACCCACTCATATTCAGTGTTAGGAGGAAAAGCATATTGTGTGTAAATAGAAATGAATCCTCTAGACCAGTGTTTCTCGAAGGGGCCCTTGGGGGGGCGTTTGTTTTAAGGCGAGTTTATACCGAAGATTCACAACAATAGTTTCAAGTTTCAACTACTTGCAAGCAACTGTGGTCTGCAACATTAAAACCTGCCAGTTTGCTCTACGCACTTGCCTCGGAAGTGCAGCTGTGCCGCTATGGCGCGGTTGGGTTCAACCCCGGTTCATGCCACAGTTGGTTGGGGGGGGGGTCCGGTAGGGCCGCGCATACTGGGCTGGCATGGTCTGGGGGGGTGGGGCGACACCTCTGACCTGGCTAGGACAATGTGAGCAGTGTTTCCTGTTTGCTCACATTGACTTCCTACTTAGTACAAGGCCATACAGTAGGATTGGGAGAAAGGGAGGTGGGGGGGCCTGCCAGTTTACGCCATTGAGACTGGATGAGGCGATGTATCGTAAATCTTCTTCTCTCGTCAGAGTTTAAGTAATTTAGCTAGCTACATTTTAGTGATTGGCTGTGAAATGGCCTACGGGAACAATGGGAAAGTGCTAATTCAATCAGAAGTGGTTGAAAAGGAAAGACAACAATGCCCTCTGTGTGTTTTTAGCAATTTTTTCCCCAACTTGGCATAATGGGAACTAAATCTGTGAACTACATCTTATTTGATGGGGGGTGGTAAGGGACCTAGATAATGGAGCAGGGAGCACTGGCCCAAAAAAGGTGGAGTACCACTGCTCTAGACCCTTTAATAAAACATTCACTTTTGAGTAATGTGTTAATCTTTATGGAAATGTATGACTAACCGGCTTGGTTTTGGTGCATATGTCACGCGTGTAGCAGAAGTATTTGTGGGGGACCATGATAGGTTTTGCTTAGCCAAACAGTCTCTTAGCAGAAAACACATGTGTTTGTCTAAGGCTTTAGAGACAAAAACTGCACACCGAAATGTTTGTTTTGTTTAGTACGTGATCAGGATTTGGTAAGATGACATCATTTTCCTGTGTCGCTAGAATCTGCTTTTTGGTCTTATTTCTTCAGGTTCCTGACATTTATGGTTGTATCAGGATCTGAATTAGCAGCAGCTTCTGTTCCTGCAATGGACACGAGATATAAAGAAGAATACATAAAACAACCCATGAGACATAACCTACCTTTACAAGAAGAGTATAACATTAAGACTACAGATGGTAGAACTGCCCACTACATTTCAACCCGCCGTTCTATCCAAACCCTAGACAAACAGGATTAATTGTTAGGGATAAACATCCACCACAGAAGCCGAGGTCAAAGAATGAGGTAGTTCACTGACGGTGGGGGATGTATATATATATATATATACTAACTTAACTTTGACACCTTAAGAAGAATGCACTTAACGTAAGTATCTCTGAGATACCTGCTAAACGAATCAAATGTAAAAATGTTATAAGGGGTCTCTGGTGGTTTAGTTCTTGGCTTTGGACCTGTTCATTCAATAAAAGTTTTTTTCCGTGAACCACGTTGCCATGAGCTGACCTTAGCGATTCTCTCACACCAGTTCTGGCATGTAACACACCCACACACACACACACACACATAATGTAGTCTCCTTGAACTGCCGCTGTAGTCATTCACCTTCACGTAACACACATTAACACATTATATTATTGCAATACAGACATATGTGCTGCTGTGGTCTAATTACAGCAGACCGCAGCCTAACCTACCGTTTAACTTGCGTGTTGTTATGGAATTAATGTCTATGAGAGCAGGTGCTTAGTGGAAAGCACACTGTATTATCCTGGTGATTATTTTGCTTGGCATCCTCCTGTATTTGTCCGTTTATCTGGCACGAATTGTAATAATAGTAGTAAAACATTGAACTTATTTTGCACATTTCTGAGACGCAAAGAAGCTTTTCATCTGGTTCAAAACAAACAACGCCCCAGAGGAGAGCGATTGGACATCAACGCAGTGAGGCTGAAAACAAAAATACTAGCGATGCATTTGGATATCATCAGTTTTGCCAGTGTCAGCAAGGAAGTCAACCCAAAGAACTCTGGGTGACTCATCGGTGCGTAAGGTGTGTTGACTGCAGAAACTTTCCCAACTGGCTGGAGGTTCCCTAAACCGATTTCTGCCCTATAACCCAAACACGATATTATGCCTTTTCCTGGGCACTCGTGCACATCTAAAATGAATGATCAGATGCACATTATATCCAATCACCAATCAAAGCCTTGGCCCCTTACCCAGAATCCCATAAATGAGGTCAGTCGGTAGTTTGAGTAAAAATATTGCCAGGGTTTGTGCCCATTGTCTTTTATTTTCTTTGCTGCCAGCCGTTTTTTTATGCTGACGCTTAGCTCATCAGTCCGGGGTGTAATTTATTGTCTTCCTCCCATCCTGTGATATATCGGAGTATGTGTGAGCTGTATCCTTTTTCCTGCATATCATGCAATTTGCTGCCAAGAGCTCTGGTCTGACAGCAGTGTCAAGGTAAATTATGCATCCACCATTTTGTCTTCCTCAAAGGGAATGGAAATAATCGGAAAAAACACGTGCTGTGAGTTGACGTGTTGGTTGGGCTTTTCTATTCCCCTTCCGACCCGGTTCAAAGCAAGACAGATAACATTGTGATCTCACTGGAGACATCACCTCATTGGTCATACGAAGTACATCAATAGATTGTTTTTACACTACGTAGTTTTCAAGAATCAAGCCATGTAGAGTTCAGAAATGATGAAACTTTTTCACCTGAAATCGCTTCGATATTTATTGTGGTTCTTTTCCGTTTTGAAAAGGGTGATTGTTTGACGGGGGGATAACAGAAATTCTTTTTTGCTGCTTGACTGGTCGCAGATGGAGCTCAATAAAAATACACATACTGTTACACCTCATATCAAGTTCCAGTCTCAATCGCTGCACTCCGTTCACACAATGTGCCCTGCCTCCATTCTATTCCTACGTGCAGTAATTTGCTCCAAGATGGAGGATAAATACTCTCTCACGTCTTGTCATGTGAACTGACAACATTGTTCAGTCAAAAATAGTCATAATAAATCTCCACAACTCTTCCTGTATTAAGCACAGGCATACATATTTTGAGTATGTGAGCAGTATTACATAAGAGATTAGTTCAGTAATCTCTCATAGGCCGCTGAAAGTAGATTGTCTAATGTACATGAAATTCGGAATATTTTCGCCTTAAAATTGATATTCATTACATATAATTGACTACAAAATCCATAATTTGTGCTTGATTGCCTGCTCAATTTGTGTATTACATCATGCAATTGCCGCAATACAGGCTTTCCAGCACCTCGGGACCTCTCTGGTCCCCCTTGATTTTGGAGCAACCGGGGCATGTTAATTGGTCGAGTTTGGTTTGGTGGTGTATAAGGGGAAGGCGTTGGGTGATCATTCTGAGGAAGAGCTGGGTGGGTATCTCCAGTCTAGTCTGCTGTTGGAGGGAAAGGTGAAGCATAGCCGTATCGGGTTCTGTTAAGGCTCCATTATGAATAAACAGTCCCTATTGTGTTGACCTGATCAGTGTACTGTGGATCTGTGGTGGTGTGTGGGAGGGTAAATCCACTGGGGAAGTGGCCTGATCGGAGGTCTGTGGGACTGTGGGTGTGTGTGGGCAAATCCACTGGAGAAGGGTTTCGGGACTGGGGGGCAAAATCCTTTACAACCTCTAAACTGTTATTTATAGCCTTTAAATATTACAAACTCTTTAAGATGTTATTCATAACACATACACATTACAGCCTCTATAAACTGTTATTTATGATATATGCATATTACAACCTCTATAAACTGCTATTCATAATCTACACACATAACAACCTCTATAAACTTTTATTCACAACCTATACAAATTACAAACTCTATACGTTGTTATTCATAACCCATACATATTACAACCTCTATAAGATGTTATTCATAATCGGAATATATGACCACCTCTATCAAATGGGTTTCATAATCCATACATATTACAACCTCTATAATCTGTTATTCATTACCTATACTTATTATAACCTCTCTAATATGTTATTTATAGCCTTTATATATATCAACCTCTTTAAGATGTTATTTACAACCTATACATATTACAGCCTCTATAAGATGTGATTCATTGCCTCAACCTCTATAAACCCTTATTCATAACCTGTACATTTTACAACCTCAATAAGCTGTACTTACTACTTTTAACTTCATACAGCGTTGTGTGTCAGGCACTTGCTGTGTGTGTGTGTGTGGTGTTTCTGTGTGTGTGGTGTTGGTATGTGCAATGTGTTGTTAGAAAGGTCTTTTGGCCTCATTGTCCAGGTGGGAGGGTATTTAGAAAATAACCTATTCATATCCTGTCGGTGGTTTTAGGACCGTATATCTATACTTGCCATTGGTGCAGAGTTAGGAAATCCTTTTTAAAGTTGAGAAAGAATAACAAAGCTAGAACTTGAGAGGCCTACTGAAATAATTATACCTATACTCATTTATTTATTAAAGTAACTGCCCAAGAAATTCACATTTGTAGAAGTTCCTATTTTATTATCTCACACCCTAGTTACATTGCTGACTGACCCCTAGACTTGTATATTTGGCCAAAGGATGAACTGCAATTTTTCAATGTTTAACCCACCTGAAACGTCTTACTGAAATTGACAGTTCAAAATGCTCAGGAAGATGAAGTTATCATCCATAGCAATTTGAGCTGGCCAGAAGTCTACAGAAGGGTCAGCTGTCCACTCAGCAATCTAATCCAAACAAGTAAAATTATTTTACTTAATTTGAATTATGTTGTTACACCCACATCATTCAAACACCGAACATCTGCATTTTAACAGACAATATTTAATAATATTGTAAATAGGTCAACTTTGTATATAACACTTTCTTCATTAAACAGTCAAGCAAAAATAAATATGAAGAAAGTACTATACTGCGTGTATTTTTAATGATTTAAAAATAAATTATAATTAAACTACAGAGAAAGCAACAAACCCTTGCAACCCAACAAAAAAACAAACAAAACAGAAAAAAGTAGGTCATTTTTCATAGAGATCTAGAAACACTGGGCAGTGGCTTAAAAAATAAAGACCCTGCATATGAATAAAGTAAAGACCCTGCATCAGAATGTAGTAAAGGCCCTGCATATGAATAAAGTAAAGACCCTGCATCAGAATGAAGTAAAGGCCCTGCATATGAATAAATGAAGACCCTGCATAAGAATTAAAAAAGGGCCCTGTACAAAGTAAAGGCCCTGCAATAGAATAAAGTAAAGGCCCCTAATAAGAATAAAGTAGTGGTCGTGCATTAGAATAAAGTAAAGGCCCTGCATTAGAATAAAGTAAAGGCCCTGCCTACGAATAAAGTAAAACCCCAGCAAATGAATAAATTAAATGCCCTGCATAAAAATAAAGTAAAGGCCCTGCATAAGAATAAAGTAAAGGCCCTGCATAAGAATAAAGTAAAGGCCCTGCATTAGAATAAAGAATAGGCCTTGCATAAGAACAAAGTAAAGGCCCTGCATAAGAATAAAGTAAAGGCCCTGCATAAGAATTAAGCCTGGCAGAAGAATAAAACCCTGCATAAGAAAAGACAACCCCATTCAATCTTGAAAACAATGTCGTTACACATCTCTCCACCATGTGTAGGTTCTGGCTTTGAACGTTTCATGGACTGATGTGTCCCTGGGTGGCTCCTTGACTCGCTGTGCTCTAGCAACTCCCTCAGGCAGGTAATGCACCTGCAAACAGCTTAAGTGAGGCGGTCAGTCCAGTAAGCATGTCCTCACACGCCCTGATCAGACCCCTTTACCGGTCGGACGTGCAGTGTGTAGAAAAAAAGTGGAACGGCTTGTTGAAAATGCTTAGAAGTCTTCGTTCCTTTTCAGTCTGTCGGCAGTTGTTGTGATGGAAAAGGCTCATAGGTGCAATTGGATATCACAAAGTGGATGAGAGGACAGAAAATGCAGGGGTAAATTGGAATGAAACAAATCAATTAAATATAAGGCCTCTTCTATCTATAAAATGCAAAACATTTTCATTTTACATTTTGTAATTAAAGACGGGGTTAGACCTTTTCTGTAAGAAGCACCTGGATCACCAAAAGCCGAAAGCTTTTTAGTACCCTCTAATACACTAATATGAGAGCCTCGGTAAACTCTCCAATAATAATTAGAACCATAATTCCCTCCAATCTCTCACAAATGCAGTTCCACTCAAGGCTAATCTCACACTAAAGACTCATTGCAGCATGCAGCCGATGATAGATCTGCAAGAACAACCACATTCTAGTGCCATCCTGTTGCAATTTGTTTGAACCCCAGACAGTTTCTGTATGCTACGTTGGCGATCCACAAAAGATTGAAATGTGATCAATAATAATTACAACAAATTGCACTGTTCACTTTACACAATAAATCCAGGATCAGTGTCAGAGATGAAGATGCACTGAATGCAGAGTTTTTTACTCCTTTGTCCCATTACAGTGTGCAATACACATTCTGATATCACTTTACAATTCATTAGGCTCTGGGGGAGACGGAACATCAGGAAACTCTATTAAATCTGATTGGTGAGAAAAACCTGCTCAGATGCTGCATTTACATTTCTGATGAAGTTAAATAAATGCCCTTGCAGCTATTGCCCCTGTTCCACTGCCAACTGAAGTGGTGATAATTACCTTCCCTGTCTAAATCAAAGCCAGTGTGACTAGGCACCGTTTTAAGATGACAGATTGGGCATGACCCTGTAAACAATTACCAGCTTTACCCATCAGCTCTTTTATTTTAAGTGGCTCTATCCATCCGAAATGGGATGACAGTATCAAAGACACTAAGACAATTAATGATGGAACAGGTATGTTCTGCATAGATATATTTTAGCAAAATGTAGCCACAGAATCAATGTTTTGATGATAGAGATGATAGATAGATTTTATTGCCACACCCTGTAGATAATCTGTAATCCATGTAGTTTTCTTTATTAAACAGTGATTACAAAACATTTGTTTACTTACATTTTTTAGCTAGTAGTCGACCATGTTAGGTGTACCTTCTTATGGCTGTTAAATAATAAAGGTGAAGCATTATTGGTTTCAGGATGACAAACCTAACAGGTAGATTAAACTAATGCTCACTTGAGATAAGAGGTAAAAGGACATTGTGTGTTCTGTCTTTACCTATGTGGGCCCCCAAATACAAAATAAGGTATTTATGGCCCCTTTAAAGCTAGGGCCAGCTCTTAAACCTGATAGACCTACCCACAAATAGGACTGAAGTTCATACACTTACATTTAGCTTGCTATGGTTTTGTTTGGACTATGTTTGCATGTAGTCTAACTGTGGACCTTGAACAACAAGCGAAGCATTTACTTCGACCAATGACCTCCCTCTCAGCTGCAGATCGCAGTTGTGTGTAGTAGAAAGGGACCTCTGATGGTGCTGTTGTCGTGACAACCAATAAGGAAGCATCAGACTCTAGTGAAGGGGGTAGCAGTACGGAGCGATGTATACGCGGGGGTGGGGTAATCGGGTAGAGCGAGCGCCGGAGTGAGAGGCACTGGTGGTGAATGGAGAGGACTGAATTTCCCCACCTCTAAAGAACTCTGCTGCCTGTCCATCGCAGTCTTTGCGCGGGAGCAGAACGCGCAGTGGAATTACTCAAAGCGCTTGCAGTGAGGGCTTACGGAGTACATGTTTTCCTCCCAGACGTTTTTCTTTAGTTATTTCAACTCATATTTATTTTCCTGAACATCATAGAAGTCGTTCGGCACACTGTGTCGTGGGATAGGATATTGCCAAGAATCGGAGCGTGACTTAAATCCCTTTTTAGAAGTCCAATCACTTGTTCTTGGATCTACTGCTGCGAGTCTGATTCGAAATGCTGGTCCGAAGGAGATCGTTCTGGAGGCAATTGCAAGCATCTTTTTTTAGACTCCTGTGTCTTATCCCTACAGGGTTCCCCGTCCGAAGTGTGGATATGCAGCGAGCGACCGACAACATCACTATTCGCCAAGGTGATACAGCGGTAATCAGGTAAGACTCTGCACAACTTTTTATTAATCTTCGGTCTCCAAGTGATGAATTCTGAGTTTTGTCTTTAATGCTTATAGCCAAGTGCAGGGAATACAAATATTCTCTTTGGTGAACATTACATAATTGTTTCATATGAGGAATGTACAATGTTAAAAGGAAAAACTGATAATAATATAATTTTTTGGGTGGGGGTTCTGAAACAATCGACATTTCATTTAAATGTATATGCGACTCGATTTCTCCGTAACCTACTTTATTATGTCTCAGTTGTATTAGTAGTTTCAAACTGCAAAACAATTATGTATCCTAACGACTGTGGCCGGGCTGGATAATGATTAAAAATCACCGAAAACGTAAAGTGCGTCATAAAATTCCCCAGAGATTTTGTCCTGGAAGCGAGTGGATTATAGAGCGCTACTCTTTTCAATGCGGGAGAGCCATGGGGCTGCGTTGGGTGAACTCCATCTTCATATTACTGGGAGCGGATTGAGCCGGGGGTAGCATAAAGTCTAACCTACATAACAACGCAGTTTCACTAGCGAATTAAAGAATATACCAATTTCATCCCCTCTGCATGAAAAAAAAGCAGTTCAAATCTGCATAAAAGCTCCACGGTGGAAGGCATATTTTCCTTGGTTCGTTATTGTTTGCGGGAATCGTTATAGTTAATCACCTCTCAGACAATGCGAGCTTTGTTGTTGTTGGACAGATGTCACTAGTCACGTGTTCACGGCCATGTGTTTGGAGTGGCATATCTTTTGGGGCTATGGCTACCTCTATCCCGAAAAACAAATACATATGTGTGGTGGATTATATGCAATACACAACCACAATGTTTGTTGATACTCTGACTACCTCTCTCGCTCTCCCTGCCCTTACACTACCCACCCTTGCTCACTCACTCACTCCCCCACTCTCCCACTCACTCATTCTTTCACTCACCCACCCCCCTCTTCGCTCTCCCTCTCACACACATAACACTGAATATTGCCACTTCAAAACAATTGTTGATTACTTTTCACCTTTGAAAAGTAACATGTTCACACGGAGTGTGTTTGCCTAATGAACCATTGTGAATTTATGAAAATGAGCTGGGAAGGAATTATGGATAATGGAGATGAGCCTGCGTGCAATCTTTTTCTCCTGGCCTAATGTTGAACGAGGGCAACCTGAACCTTATACAGAACAAGACAGAGAAGCAGAGGGAGTCAATTGTGTTACTATATTCACTGACTGCAGTAGACAGGTTGTTTATGCAGTTTAGGGTACATTGAACCGGACACACCCCATATGTGCCATATTGTCCTACAATGTTTTATTTCCACACAATGTTACACATGAATAAATGCACAGTACAATTGGTTTGCAATTTCTGCAACACGGCACTGGTTAGTCATGATCAGATATTATGTTTAGATCAGTATTGTGAGTATGAGTGAGTATGGTGAGAGAAAAAGTACTGTAAAGACCAATCATCTAGTGTCTCCCGTCACTAATGAACTTAATACTAATGTCATCTTATCTCCATTTGATTAATATTGTCGATCAACCTCCTACATTTTGGTTGGTTATTAATTGACAACAACCTGTGCTAGCCAGTGGCCTGCAAGGTATGTTGTTAGGGCTAAAGTTAGGTCTAGCGTTAGCCAGACACCTGCGAGTGAATCGGCAAAGCAGCTGATCTTGCCGTAGCTGATGCCACACCTGTCCCCCTGGTGTTAAAGTTCCAGAAATGCCAGTCCATATAGAAATCACTAAGTCCAATCTAGGACTAGATTCCTTTCTACATTCCACTGCGAACGAGGCTGCGTGTGATTATTTTATTGCAACTCTGCCGCCAATTGGCCTGACAGCTTTAAGAGAACAATGAACCGATCCTGCATCTGACAGCGCTAACTCTCTCCTGCCTCCAACACCACCAAAACAAATGCAATGGGGCTGTCAGCTGGGGCTGATCAGATTGAATCCAGCCCTTAACCTGCGGGTCAGAGGTGTGTTGACCACATCAGCCAGTGGGTTTACAACCTGTTATCACCCTGAATGGACATCCTGACATGGTTCACGGACCTCAATTCGGTTACCTGATCACCAAGTTAATCAATTCCAACGTCGCAACTTTTACTTCTTACTTAGACTTGCCACTTTATATCCATTTCAAAATCCAATTTACAGTCTAATAACGGGAATTTTGCTCCGTCATTCATTTCCTTCAATGGCACATAGTCTTTATTGATTATTAGATGTTTTACTCTGTGCCAGGCTGTATTTCCTTGATACATTGTCACTCAATGAGCCTATTCATTTTATTTCTAAAGTTGCGTGCCTTAAAATAAGTTTTCTAGGGTTTACTTTGTTGCACGTCGCTCTCTTATCTACGAATCGTCTACAATAAACTGCTACAGAGCCCAGAAGCCCAAGCGAACAACATGTATTGTTCACTCTCCAGTTTAACAGACAAATCGAAGAGATG
Source organism: Novumbra hubbsi (assembly GCA_016801125.1). Classification (NCBI taxonomy): domain Eukaryota; kingdom Metazoa; phylum Chordata; class Actinopteri; order Esociformes; family Umbridae; genus Novumbra; species Novumbra hubbsi. Next base: position 63,173 of record JACXGK010000272.1, read on the forward strand.
AAAAAAAAAGACCTCAGGGAAGTCATTTGTCGGGCCAGAAAGAGTATTTGATTCCATAAGCCGTTTGTTGGTGCTTTTGGGGTATGCCCGGCCCAGTGAAACCATGTAGGCCTGAATGCATTACGGATGCCCGCGGTTTAGTCACAACATTACGAGCCTAAAGGTGGAGCTGAACACATGAGCACTGCCTCTAGAGAAGGAATTGCATGCACATATGATGAAGAAGACCCTATAAAACATGTCCAATTATTAAAATAAGTCGTTCTCGTCTCTTGATGTGAGATCCACACAAGGCCATCAGTCTCTGTAGAGTTTATTCACTGTTCAATAATCGCAGTTTTGAATCTGTTCACCGTTTCTATACTTTAGCAGATGTCTTGGGGCGTAGTAGTGTACTTGTGTGTGTGTGTGCATATATAATGGGGTAGTCCAAAAAATGCATATTAGCCTTTGACTAATCATGTTACAGTATATTCATTAAGCACCGTCACGACTAGTCTGTTACTAGGGTTGCTGGGATTGGACTACTTGTTGGGTTATCCTCTGAGGTATGGATGTTCGCTCTGCCTCGGACCAACTCTGCCGACCGCAGCCACGTCAATACATTCATGTAGTGCAGGGGTGGGCAAACTACGGCCCGAGGGCCAAATGCGGCCCGCGAGGCTGTCCCATCCGGCCCACGGAATGTACTGAAAATATTTTGAGGGGAATTAAAAAACAGAATTCTGAGTCAGAATTTAAATTTAAACAATTTACACATTATAAGGGATCTACTGTACATATGAAATGTATGTTTTAACTTTTGCCCTTTTCTGGCTTGCAAATCAATGATTAATAAATTACAAAAACAAATGTGGCCCTCCATTTCATTTCAAAATCCTGATGTGGCCCCCGAGCCAAAACGTTTGCCCTCCCCTGATGTAGTGGAATAGGTGGTCGTCTGCCACTGGCAGGTCTCTGACCTCCTCTCTGCAGCCTGTCTGGTCGTCATCAGGGATTAGGCCTACCATTGTCAGCCGGCTTCCCTGAGGTCTCTGACCCGTGCAATGACATGCAGTCTTAGGTGAATGGAATAGGAGGGGACTCAGCACCCACCCCTGAGGGGCCTCCACTGCTGCTGAACAACCCCCACTCGTTGCGGACTGAGTTACAGTACGAAGGGATCAGTCCAGGGTCCCGAGCTTAGCGATGAGCTGAGCGATGAACTATAGGGCAGTTTGTCAGTGTACTGGCATGTCCTGTTGTCCAGGTGTGTGTGTGGGCAGTGTGGAGGTCAACAGAGACCGCCTTATTTGTGGATCTGCAGGAGGGGAATGCAAAAATGGAATAGGTCCAGAGGATCTGGTGTCATAGTGAAACATTTCACTATGTATTTCTTGGTTACGGATATGAATGCTATTTCTTGGTTAGGGAAAATGCTAAATCAGGCTGGTTGCCTTGGCATCCTTGGGCCGCAGGGAATATTGGGTTTGCTTAAAACCTGCTGGAGCTGTAGACTTGGTCAAGGAGAGGTTAAAGAGAGTAGACACCCAGACATTCCATCTGGCCTTGTTGCCTGGGACGTTAACATGTTTAAAAATCGTTCTCACATCAACTATGTAACGCAAAGAGTCAAGTTTACAGTATGGCAGAGAAAAGATACCACCTCAACGTCACAAATAAAAACCCCAGTCACCGTGATTCACGGCTGGATCGCCTTTCTTTTTTCGGCTTTTTTCATTTTGTTCTGTCGTTTGCAGCGTTTTTGTGTCACAATGCTTTACTTTTTAATTGCTTTTTTACTGACTGGCAGTCCTATGGCCTTCGGGGTGCAATCTGATGGGGTAGAAGCGCCAAAAATTGACAATTGCTTATTAAAGCATTAATGGTACAGACACAGTGATTGCTCTCCTCCGGGTCAATTATCATTGATTTGACAATATCCTTTCCCTCTTGTGTTATTTGGGTAGAGATCATTGTGGGCTTGTGTTTTGCCCTGAAGCCCTATGTCAGAGAAACCCTGGATATCCCTTTCCAATTCAAGTATGAAAGGCTCAGTGCGTTTGAACCCTGCTGGGTTCAGTTAGACGGGTTCCCGCTGGCCTAACGGGATAGGAGAGCTTGTGAATTTTCAAGCTGCATTCTGTAATCTGGAAATCTTTTCATCGCCCCTCAATTATTGATAAATTCCTTTAGAGGGGTTACGTTGCCTTGTCCCTCAGCTGTTTACCAAAACATTTAGTGGAATGGACGAGTAGTTCTGTTCTTATCACAAATCCCAATTATTTATCTGAGTAGAATCTGGCTGGCAGGCATTGTGATTGGAGGGTGAAGTTGCCCTTGAAAGAATGATGTGATATCTTGGGAATTACTATGTTCTCGGAGTATACCTCCGCTCATATTTGAAGAAATCAGATTTTATGTGACATCTTCCTGAAACATGCGTTGTCAAAACAAGATTTTTCTTCTTCACTGTACAGTATCAGTTCCAGGAATAAAGGGTATTTAAGTCAGAAATGCCATCTTTTTAAGGATGAAACCAGATAAGTGAATGGGCTAATGAAACACCCAACATCCCAAGTATAAATATTGGCTGTTGTCATTTGTCAACATAACAAACTGTTTCCATATTTTCTTAGTTTATTTTCTTTACATTCAAAGAGATTATTTAAAAGTATAAACCATGGATTTATTATGGTTTTACTTTTTACACAACTATTGATCTCACTTAGAAATTAAAGGCTCAACTATTTGTTGACTAAAGATCCCATTCCAAGTAAAAATCCCAGTTAAGACTCATTTGCATAATATCAGTTGACAGAAAAGTAATTTTGATTGATCTTTTCAAAATCTGCACATTGATCCTATTAAATAACGGGCTGATTATGCTGTCTGTTCTGTGTGGCCATTTTTTTCAGTCCCCGATGTTTCCAAGTCTGAGAGTTCCACTAAATCTATTAGAGTAATGTGCTTGTGTTATTTTGACCATATAAATCATCCCCTCTTATCTCTGTCTGTTGCCAAGTCATTGACTCCAAACATCGATTTTCAATTTGGAAGGGCAGTTATTGATAAGTAGATTGCTGTGCCATAGACAGAAGGTTAGGTCTTACTGTAAATGTTCATTTCTTCTGTACTATAATGATGTTCACGGAGGTCTTGAAGTCTATCAGGAATCCATGGCAAGTGACAGAGGGCATCATTGGACACCAGAGATGGCTTAGGTGATTGAAACTGAACCAAATCGGATTTGTTGCAGTTTTCCTAGTTGAATTATTAGACGTATTAAGCTCCTGCATCCTTTTATTAGAATTTCTAATGTAATTTCCTTTTGTTTTCGGACAAATAGTAAGTGTTTTTCAGTTATTTAATGGTTCAATTGAAGACATTTTTATTATCAATAATTAGCAAATGTTTATAGTTTCCATAATAAAATGTTTTTGCAGCAACACAGAACTTACCAATCTGGATACATTTCTAAATAATATAACAATCTTTCCCATTCCGATTCATTCCCAAAACCTATAACAAACTTTCCAATTCAGATATATTCCCAAACCCCAAGACAAACTTTCCAACTCCACGTGTTTCTAGACACATTTTAAATAAATTTAAATATACACTATCGTTCAAAATGTCCTTGTTTTCCATGAGAACATACATTAAATACATTTTAACAGAAAATATAGCGAAATTAATTTGAAATATATGTAAACAGCATCCCGATCTTGATAACTTGATAGACGAGCACATTGGCTGTGAAGCTTGAATGGTTGTTTGCTCAATCTTGTAATGGAAAGTGTTGTAGTATTTAACTGTGTAGTGTGCTAACTAGTTGATTGTTTTCTTGCATTTCCTCCAATTTCATTCAAATATGGAAAATGTCATTGCTGACTAGACTAGTAATTGTCCAGTTTGTTTTGTATGTTGGACTAAAATGAAGTTGTCTGCGCACACATATCAAATCAATACCCAGGGGACAATGGGAAAGGTGGGCGACAATCTCAAAGACAGGTGAAACAGATCAGGGTGTCACAGCTTGTGCTGTTTTGTGAAGGGAGTAGTACACAGCGTTGTATGAGATCTTCAGTTTCTTGGCAATTTCTCACATGGAATTGCCTTCATTTTCACAAGAATAGTCTGACAAGTGTCAGTTTCAGAAAGTTCTTTGTTTCTGGCCATTTGTGCCTGTAATTGAACCACCAAACGGTGATGCTGAGGATACTGAACTAGTCTAAAGAAGGCCAGTTTTATTTCTTCTTTAATCAGCTCAACATATTTCAGTCATGATGACATAATTGCAAATGGGTTCTAATTATAAATTAGCCTTTTAAAATTATGAACTTTTAAAGGAATTGTACGCCTATGTAGATATTCCATTAAAAAGCAGCATTTTCTAGCTACAATAGGTATTTACTGCATTAACAATGTCTACACTGAATTTCTGATGAATATGATGTTGTATTAATGGACTTTTCTTTCAAAAACACGGATATTTCAAGGACATTTCAAAAACAAGGACAAACAAGTGACTCTTTTGAATGGTTGTATTTTTGGCTGGAATTCCATGTGAAGGGAAACTGAGGAGAAACCCCTTCTCCCCTCCCTATCTCTCAATAATCATCCGACTGAGTGCAGTTTTTATTTTCATTTTTAAAGTTAAGAGCCTTACCAAGCCTTTCAGCATCTCTTGCAGTGCTCTCCAGAGCTTCCCTGATGGGGCAGTGACCTGATTCAAAGACCAGGGACACCGCATTAGTAGAACCACCACATAATCCCCTCTGCTTCTGGCCTGGCTGAGCCAGGACTTTCAAATCAATTTTATTTTCACCCATGATTATCTCCCCATCCCATTCTTTTTCTTGGAGAGTGTGGTGTTTCGTCCGACATCCTCCGCGCCATTGAGATTTAGAGATCCGAAGACTTCCTTAACCCCTCTGTGTCGCATGCTGTACTGGGGTTGAGGCGTTACGAAGGAAAGGATTGTGGTTCGGATTGTAAAGATGCTATCTTAGTGTTGATATTCTCAGCTGGATGGCTACTGTAAAGGCATCCTGAAGCATGCTGGTAGTTTAGTGGTTACTGGGGAAGGTTGATAGTATCTAAAAGACATTTCTCAAGAACAGGATTCCTTTGTATTTTGTCATCAAAGGTTTTCTCAGCTTCCCAGAATTCCCTGAGATATCTTCAGTTTGGTGATGTGTTAAAATCACTATGCATTAACACCTCTCTTCAACCAAAGCCAGCCTCTGGAACAGTTTAGAAAGTTGGCAAAGAGTTCTTCCATTTTCTTTAGCTTTGTTCCAATATCAATTAATGTAAGGTCTTAATAGTATTACTCAATGTTTGTCCTTTCATCATTTTCTTTATGTGCACATTCAAGACAAATGTAACCCTACGTGTAATTACTAAGCAAGTGTCACATTTAAGTCCCCCTGTCAACAGCTGTTAAGCTCCACCGCATGCAGCAGGCTTTGGCTTTCGCTCTTAGTCACTCAATTACAGGGGACATTTATTTAACTAAGGATGCGGGTCAAAGAGTGGGCTGTCCCTATTTCACAATCATTCAGACTCAGAATCTACCATACATAGGATCTATGGTGTAATCAAGAAAAGACAGAAGTGCCTTTTTATCCACAGCGACTTGTCACAGAAATAACCGCTAAACGGTTTGAAAAGAGACACGGAAGGTAGCAGAAGACAGTATTTCATGAAAGAATCCAGACTTTTTTTTTTTTTTTTTTAAATCAGTTGCTAACCTTTTCACTGAATACATTTAATGGGTTATGTTTTGCTCTTTTCTAGGGTCTGATAGAATCAGTGTGGAGCATTTGATTCACATGTGATAGCACCTTTATTTGTGGTAACCATGGGTTACCTCAGAAGGCCCTCTCAAATAAATCTTTGTGTATTCAAAGCAGATTGAAGGGTCACAGAGAGGGAATAGTGTCCTCTGGGACTTCCTGTTCACTTCTCATCTCTGATAAGATTGATTGGTTAACTGATCATTGTTTGAATGGGCTGCACCTTCACAGAGTATCAAAATATATTTAATTGTATCTTCCGAAAGAAAGCGAACTTTTTATTTGTTTCTCTTAACAGATACACTGGACAGGTTGTTACCTATGAATATTTAACAGCCAAGGAAAAAAAGCGTATCTTTGCTTGCTGCAAAATGTCCAGTGTAGCCCTCAGAACGACCTGGCTAGTGGTGCCCCACACCAAACAGCTAGTGACACTAACAGAACATTGTCTGGTGCTTTACAGAGTCACTTACGCCATGTTTGCTAAAGACGGCTGGCTTGTATTTTATGATTTTTCACCCCAAAGGTCACCAGGTATAATTTGTCTCTGTCAATTTGCGGGGTAAAACCCAGGAGCTAAGATATATAGCAGCTTAGATAACCGTGAACCAGGTGTACCTTTCATTTCTACAAGGGCTCTATCCGAGGGTGCACTGAGTCAAGTGTCCGACGAGATGAAGCTCCTCGAGATCTGACAACAGCACGATGCATCACTTCTGTTACTATGTGCTTGCATTTTCTCAGGTGCTTTGTGGCGGAATTCCAGAGGGGATTAGAAGTGTGTGTGTGTGTGTGTAGGGGGGGGTGCTTATAGTGGCCAGGGATTGTGTTCCAAATATCAGGAACAGGTGGATGAACATTATGCCAGGGAGAAAATGTAGAGTCACTGCACACTAAGTTGCCCTCATCAGTACACAGTAAAACCACACTGTAGTTTTTATGATTACCTGGGAATATGATAATGCATTTTCAGTCGGAAAAGCAGTTGAAAGATGACGTCCACTCACTGAGGATTATTCCACACGTGTTATAATTTATGTTATTAAAATGTTTTTGGAAACTGTTACCTCTAAACCCCCTCATTACCATCCGATTACACAACAATGCTTACATGAATACAATGTTGTTATTGCAGTTCTATTGTAAAAGGCAACTTCACGTAAACTGTTATTTGAACCCACCATAGCTTCTGTAAGTGCTTTTACCGTCACAATGTTTGTTTTATCGCAAGAGATACATAGGTTGTCTTGGGCACTGTCCTCTCTCATGATGGAGACTAATGACTTCCTGGTTTCGCAATGACTGATAGTCAATGTGTACGCAGCCGGGTGAAGCTGCTATTGTCATGTGTTTTCATGGCTCTGCAGCCTGCAGTCTAACAGGGTTAACGGGATTAGAGAGCCCATGGTTATCCTATCAGCTGTGACAGAATACTCCAAAGAGGATTGTATGATGCACTTCATTGACTGTGCCTCAAATCATCTTTTCATTTCTGGTAAATAGGTAACAAAACATGACTGATCCTCCCCCATCAATTAGAAAGTAACTTCTGGCAGTCACCAAAGGCCACTGAAAAAAAAATGTCCAGAGTTACTTGTGAATGCAAGGATTGAAACACAGTATTGCTGAATGGCATATCAGCATAAAATCATTCTCTTACGGTTGAGTGAAATACTGAGTTAAAGCACCACTGGTACACAACCCAGAATCCTACAGCTTTTGGAGTGTGCTGTTAGTTTGTGCTCCAACAGTGAGTGACTCAAATTTTCTAGTGGGCTCATCACTTCAGTTCCCTTAGAGTATTTCGTTGGCCATAGACCTACTTAACACTGGACTATTTCATAGGCTGAGAAAGGACTGACCAAGTCCGCTACTTCAATCGAAATGGTGAGAGGGGTGTAGAGAGAACCGTTTATGTGATAGCTTTTTCTGTTACGGCCTAAGCATTCACAGCCTGCATGTGTTATTTTATACTATGGAGTTTGCGAAGGCTGAGTGAAGAGGAGAAAATGTTAGCACAATGCGTGACTGGCATTCATCAATCTTGTCACAATTCAAGACAACTGAGAAATAAATCTATGTTTTTGAGGCTCCCAAGAGGCTCTTCGTCATGCTTTTTTGAATGTAAACAGGAAGTATCCTTTGAAGCTGTTTTAATTATTTCATTGCAGAGACAAAGTGATTCAACCTTATCATCTCATAGCCTGCGGCAACGCATTACGAAATAAAATGTGATAGTATGTTCCATTCAGTTTCACAGGTCAATTATCATTGTTTTCGTAGTATTTGTGAAATATGTGCACACATACTCAACACAGATGCACTGGCTGATCTGAGTTGATGATGATGATGATGCGATTATAAGCAATTTCATTTCCGACAAATCGTTTTTGGGGGATTAGCCTTGCAGGGCCATCAGTGCATGAGAGGTAGGTGGTATTGGGGACGGTTGTCAGGAAGCTGTCAAGCCTCTTTCCCTTTTATGGTTGCGGTCCTCCATCCAGATTATGAGTAATCTCACATTTATTCATTTTACCTCAATCCAGGGACAAATCAAATTTCTAGCATAGCGCTGTAATGTTATCTAGCGTTTAGCCTGCAAACATCCGGGCCATGACTCCCAAATAAAAAGTATAAGGAGCTTGCTATGTGTTTCTAAGCAGAGCAGAGGCATCAAACCCATTTGTTGCCAGGGTGCTTGTAGTACCTCTTGATTAGCAGTTCGATTGTAAACAGTCTATTTGACCTGTGTATCTTTACTAATTTCCAGATGGGAATGGTGTCTTAGGTTACGAGGATGTAGGGAAGGGAGAAGGAAGCTATTTCTGTTCCAGTTGTCTTAGCTATCAATGATACAATACAGGACATTCTTCTATGTAACAGCTTTGGAAAATAATACATGTTGCATCCTGGGAATAACAGTAATCACAGTTAGCCTTGTAAAATATGTGTATGTCATATTACGAAAGCCTAAGTAGCAGCCTTCATAATGTTTCTTGTCTAGCATTAGTAATTCATACTTAATAGAATTTAAATATCTAATGGATTGATGCCCTAATTCAGAGCGCGAGAGAGAGAGACTCCGACGGATTGATCTGATCCAAATGAATTTAACTTATATTATTCAAGCAAAGCCTGTGGTTTGTTTATCTGGTTCAAATCACACTTTAAATCAAAATAACAGGTTCAAGAGGATCATTTATTATTTATCCAACCGTTTCTTTTTTCTCACTCAAGACATCGCTTTTCTGCCAAATGTACCACTACATTTCTCGTCTGTTATCTTTCATTCCCGCCTCTTAATCCTGCATTTGGAAGTAGCTGTATGAGTGATAAACGCTATCTTTTCAGGCTTTGGGAGAAAACATGAGGAGAAATCACAGGATACGCAAAACAAAACCCTATCAAAGCGGAACATAAGGGGAAACCTGAGGGACATGTTTAGATGTGGCTTCTGCTTCTATAGTATTGCTCAAGGGTTGACTAAGATGCGTGTACAAAACCATCGTTCAGTATCCACGCTGAGTGTGCTGCTAGTTGTTTGAGTGTGTGTGTGTGTGTGTGTGTGTGTCTGCTTGTGTGTGATTACGTGCAATGAGAGACAATTAAACACTGGATTCTCAGTGTTTGAGTCACTGTCTCATAACAGTTGACTAGAATGGAAAATCCAGTTACGGATGGTAAAGAATGGATGGTTTGGGGATACCATCATCACAAAATATTACATAATATCATTAAAATATTCAGGGCATCTGGATTAGTCTCTGTATGCAAAGGACAAGCCTGAAAACCAATATTGGATAGCTGTAATAATCAGCCTTAGGCGAAAAATAGACACTAATCGGTAGTGGACAATACTCCCTGGGCTTAGGAACACTTTCAAAACCATTGTCTGAGAACCCAGTACTTCACTACATCCACAAATACAGGTTACATCTGTTCTATGCAAATAAACCATACATAAACAAGATCCAGAAACCACACCTTCTCTGGGCCAAAACTAATTTAAGATGGACTGAGGCAAAGTGGAAAACTGTCCTCTGGTCTGACAAATCAAAATGTTAAGTTATTTCTGAGGATCATCCTGATTTTTATCAGCACGCAGTTCAAAAGCCAGCATCCGTGATGGTATGGGAGTGCATTAGTGCACATGGCATGGGTGAATGGCACAACTGTTAAGGCACCATTAATGCTGAACGATATATACAGGTTTTAGAGAAACATGAGCTGCTATCCAGACAACGACTTTTTCAGGAAAGGCCTTGCTTTTCCCCACAAGACAATGCCGAACAACATTCTGCAATATTACAACAGCATGGCTCTGTAGTAAAATAATCTGAGTGCTAATCTGGCCTGTCTGCAATCACCCATTGAAAACATTTGCCACATTATAAAACAAAGCAGCTGAAATCTTATATCAAGCAAGAATGGGAAAACATTTCACTTCCAAAACTACAGCCGGTGTACTCTCAAATGCTTACAGAATGTTCAAACAGGGCATACTTTTACAAAAACAATTAAAATGTTCTGGTTTTTGTACTATTGTTATTAAATATAGGGATAAACAATTTGCACATAATTGCATTCTGGTTTCATGTTCATTTTACATAGTGTCCCAACTGTTTTGGAAACCGGGTGGTAGAAGGTTTTCATTGTTTAATGAGCAGTGGGCCTCCTACAAATGCATCATTGATTTCATGGCATTGGCAAACTACATCTCTAACCTTTCAGTTTCCCTTCGTGGATTCCAAACGAAACATCGCCTTCCACCACATTTCCGGTCGTCACATCTTAATCCTGATGTGTCCCCCAGAAATCGCCGGTGGGCGGTGTTGACAAGGGGGAGAGATTGATCGTCTCTCCGAGGATGTCACTCTTCGCTCCGAGGCGGTGCGTTCTAAAGGTGGGGTGTTTGTGCTCCTTCGCACACAGCGCTCTCCCACTCCCACCACGTCGCCCTCCCTCCCTTCTTCCTCCCCTCCTTCCGCATCTTCTTCCACCCTCCACCTAACTGACGGTCACTGCCCTGCCTTCCTCGCTCTGCTGAAGAGCGGCCCGCTGAGAGGAAGGAAGGCTCCCTCCTTAAGATCTCAAATGGCTCCCATTCCACTCCATGAATGGGGTCTGCACAAGAGTCCGTAATTGTAATCAATCACGCAGGCAGCCATACCTAAGGCATGAGACATGCCTGTGCCACCCCACTGCCGAACAGCATGGGAGCCTTCCAATTAAGCCACTCCAGCTTGGCAAAACAACACTGTGGGCACGCAAACACACGGGCACTCATTTATGTGGGAAGCACCAACCACACACACCCTTTGTATGTGCTAATACACTCCACGGCTGTGTGGCTGGTTATGTTCCCGACATTTTTTTGGTGTGTTTACCGTGTATTGTATACCGTGGGTTCTTTAATGCTGTGACGTGAACGTCTGTGAAGAGACTTTTGTTGGTAAACGCTTGTGTTGTTTCAGGGTGACCCGTGGTCACTTCTTTCATCTGTAGTTAGGAAGAGGTTGATGTGGATCCCAATTAGCTAATCCATTGTGACAGCTACAGCGGTCTTTCTTGGTTCTGACACTTGAAATGGAATGCGGACAGAAATAGATAAAGTCCTAATAATCTCTGGGTGGTTAACGTCTGGCAGGCATTTTAAGCAGGTTACTCCAAACGGTCCATCGTGAGTTTGGAAAGAAAACTAATATTTTAAGGAGTAGTAGAGGAACTCACTGAACTTATTTCCCTCTTATACCCTTATTAAAAAATGATTTTCCGGATTGTGTATATTTATATATGAGCAGTGTCCTTGGTTCAGGTGGGTTTTGAACAGTTTGAAGTCTGATGTTTTTTCCCAATGCATTTACATTAAGTAACTGACACATTTCCAAAACCTATTTAAATACACGCTTCCACTATGTATTCATCATTTGCTCGGAGGCAGCTTACACTGTATGTAGGATTGTAGAATCTATGTAATTCTCATTTAATCTATTTTAAGCAATATACACATAATATCAAACGCAATCATTTATCAATGAACCTAAGGTTTTCAAATGTATCCCTCTTCTCATGTCTGCCTTTGCCGTTGGCGATGGATATGTCGAGCAGTACCAACCCGGTCTAGATTGAATCCAACATGGGCATTGTGACTGACTACCCATCCGTCATTCTGAAATCATCTGGGCCACATACTGTAGCCGGGCGTCCAGTCAATTGGGCTGGCCGGCGTAATGGGTGTAGATAGCGCTGGTGCTCGGATTAGCCTAAATGTAGCCAGAGATTCTGAACAGATCGATTCAAATCAGATGGAGCATTGTGTCATATTCCATTGATGATGTTGTTTGATCCGCCCAATGTATCCAAAGGAGATGCTGTCCCTGGCTATGTGTTAGCTGGTCCAATACTGTCCAGCCATCTTAACGCCAGAGCTTCAACAGCTCTGAAGAAGGCATGAATAGCATCCATGATCCAGAGGGAACAGGAAACGATGGTGTTCAGCCTTTGACTTCGATGATGTGCGACTTGCCAATGAGGAGTATGACCTCTGGGGAGAAATAGATGGGCCGGGCCTTTCCCTGGCCTGGCGGAGCGGCCATCCTTATCGAGCCGTGCCACTGGTGATCCGCTGCCTGTCCGGCAGGCCCTGTTCGTGGTCGTCTCTGGGCGCGCACACGTCCCAGGGGGCAGGCACGCCATTCCGTCAGTCTGTATGGAGGCTAGGTGAGGTGGATGTCTGTTGGGCACCGATACCCCATGATGGGAATCGGGAGTCCCGGGACTGAATGCCTGTTTTTATTCATCCCACTCACTGCGAGGAGGCAGCACGAGGTTGGGGTTAGAGCAAAGCGCTCGGTGTGTGACGTGGTTCCTCAGAGCGAGGGATTGGGCTGCGTGGTGGGCTGTAATCTAGGTCCACTAAAACCGGTCCACGAAAAGCACTGGTGGCGACTGAAGATAAACTATGGAGACCTCTTGTCTCGCTAATGCTGTGAAAACTCATTATGCCTGGCCTAGATATCCCCGTTTCGCCACCCCCCCCCCCCGCCACGTCGGAACCACACACAGCAACCCATGTACATACCGTCGCTCCATCCCTCTAGTGCCACAATAATTTAGCACTTCCCTGGCATTATGTGTCGTACATAATGAAAATGTAATGGGCCGGGCGGAGTTAAAATGATCTGTGGTGTGGTGCTCGTTAAGTGGAATCTGTTGTTTATGCGCGTAATTGCCGCGACGCGCTTCATAAGGCACTGGCTGAAACACCATCGTAGCGAGGAAAGGGTCTGAAGATGTAAGTGGCTCCTTTCTTTCAGGGCTATGATGTTGGTGTCATCTTGAGATGAGGGGTGTCGAGGGCTGGGGGGAAGATTCCTTTCAACCTACACACCCCTGGCTACTGTCAGGAAGCTCCTCACCACCTCCCCCGTCCTCCCTTGGGTGTCTCGTCCCAGGAGAGGGAATGTTCAGCCATCTGCACCTATCTGAATTTCTCTCTTCTGTTGCCTACGTTCCGCAGATGTCGATAGCTTAAAGCCTAAAGACTGATTTCAACTGTAAATTGATGGCGATTGCTAAGCCTGAAGACTGATTTCAATTATAAACAGATGACGATAGCTGAGCCAAAAGACTGGTTTTAACTATAAACCGATGACAATAGCTAAGCCTAGGGACAGATTTAAAATATGAACAGATGTCTGTAGCTAAGCCTATAGACTGGTTTCAACTATAAACCGATGACGATAGCGAAGCCTAAAGACTGGTTTCAACTATAAACCGAATATTACAGCTAAGCTTAAAGATTGGTTTTAACTTTGAATAGATGACGATTGCTAAGCCTAAAGACTGATTTAAACTATAAACAGATGACAAAAGCAAAGTCTAGGCACAGGTTTTAACTATTATCCAGATTACAATAGCTATGTCTAGGGACAGGTTTCAGCTATATACTGATTATGATAAGTAAGCCAACGGACATGTTTCAGCTATGAACAGATTACGATAGCTACGTTTAGGGACAGCTTTCCACTATTAACGGGTTAGCCACAGCTAATGCAGAAACATAGAAATTGAGCGTAAACAGAAAAATTGCCTACATCTTCACAACACCGACCTAATTGAGTATGAGCCTCACCATACTTGCTTAGAGGATAATTAGCATTTAGGGAGTTTCAGCTGAATATGTAGTGCAGGAATAGAGCCGTCACCACCCACTAGCTATGAAACATAAAAACACACGCAGCGTTGGAAGATTTCAGATATCCAGATACCCTGTAACTGTGGTGGTTTTCAATGTGTCTTGTGAGTGTTTTGAATCCACTGATCAAACAAAAAAACACTGGGAGACAGAGGCAATGAATACGGAAATATTTAGATAGCGCTATTCCACTTAATTTCTGTTAGTCAAATTGGCTGACGTCTCTGGAAAAAAAACATGGTGGCATGTTTATCAGAACAGTTGTTTTTTTACTTTTGTTAGTCATCACCACCGGGGGAATGCAACACGGATGTCTGCATTTTTCAAAGCTGGTAATATTCCCATAGGTTTGTATTGGAACACCTCGTTACAGTGCCAGCCATCTACGGTAATTGCAGCGCCACACCGATCTTCTTCCTCTGACCCTCGGCAGGCTACACTTGAACATGTGGAGCCTCCGCGTTGGCACTTAAAAATAAAGAGCGGGACTAACAATTAGAAAAAAAGAGCAGGGCACGAAAACAAGTCACTTCCGAGTGGCCACTTGGCTGACTTGAGACCATCATTAGTTTGTCAGCACCTAGTCTTTTTATGACATCTGTTCGCAGCTCTGTGACTGTAAATCCCGGCGGAGGGTCGGTCCAATTAGCATCCTTCATCTGTCGTGAATACAAAGCTTCTCTCTCCGACCTACACCCCTGGACTCAGCCCTCCTGATTTAGGGTCTTGCTGGCTCCTCTCCAGCGTGTAGTTCAGTGCAGCATTGGAGTATTTCTGCTTACAGTAAAATGTGTTCACGGGAAAAGACCCAGAATGTACTTAGCAATTGATACATTATACTGTAATGCATATGAATATTAATATGTAAAGCACATTCCATTAGACCAAGCAACAGAACAGTCATGGGGGAATATTGCGAATATACAGTCCTGGGTAAATGTAACGAATGGGCTGTCCTTGGTGAATGTAATGAATGTGCAGTCCTAGGTGAATGTAAGGAATGTGCAGTCCTAGGTGAATGTAACGAATTTACAGACCTGGTTGAATGTAACGAAAGTGCAGTCCTGGGTGAATGTAATGAATGTGCAGTCCTAGGTGAATGTAACAAATTTACAGACCTGGGTGAATGTAAAGAATGTGCAGTCCTTGGTAAATGTAATGAATGTACAGTCCTAGGTGAATGTAACTAATGTACATTTGTGGGTGAATGTAACGAATATACAGCCCCCGGAATTGTATTTACTGTCTTGAGCACCGTGTTCATATCCAGTAGTGACCGCATACATGTTCATGCTTTTTCACACCAGCCCCTGTGGGAATCGAACCAACAACCCTGGTGATGACAGTGAAGTGCACTATATAGGACTGGCTGTGTGTTACAGAAGACATTTTAAACTGAATTGTAAGTGGATGTAAATAATAGCAGAGGAAACTGCTTTCATGCACTGCTTAATGAACACGAATGACTGGCCATCACTCCTAGCTTTAAGTCAGGGAGAATGCTGGGATTGATGCGTTCTGTGTCGTCAGCCGCATTCTGATAAGTATAAAGATCAGGCATCCATCACAGGCTTCTCTCCCGCTGCTTTGGGGCAATTAATATTTCCAACATCAGCTGACTGGACTGGATGCAATCTGTTACTTTTACTACCCTGAAAAATCCCAAATGATTAAACATGAGTAATATTAGCTGGGGCTGTGGGTACTCAAAATTCAACAAAGCTTCAAAAACATAACAATAACACAAAAAAAGCAATAACAGTATATACAACAGCAACATCAGTGGGTTTTTCCAGGGTCATCTACTGTACAGCAGGTTTTCTCTATTGGCCCCGTATACGTATATTTCCCAGTGTTAGGCTCTGACAAGGCCAGAGCATGTGCTATTGAAATCATGTTCTATTGAAAATCATTTCATCCACATCTACTTGGGCCCACGAACATGCATCGGCTTTTGAATTACTGTGGTAGACATGTGAACCTTAATAAACACATTCAATCCTCTGAAAGGATGTATTTAGCTGAGACCTGATTAATTATTACCTTGTCTGGTGCACTGTATTACTGGGCCATGCCATGCAATTAAGCATGTCATTCTGACAACCTGTCCTTGATGTTATCTATATTCCTACCAGACAAATGGTTCTGTCCTTTCCCCTTACTGCCATCTGGTCGTAGAAGTGAAGGATTTCTCACTCGATGACAGTGGTGGTTGTCTCTGTCACAGTCGGAGACTGTTTCCAAAGGTCACGCACCGGTAATGGCCAACAGGAAACAACCAGATACCTTGCAAACAAAAATGAGTCTTTTGGACGACCGGGTAATGTCAGGAGATTGTGTCTGGGCCCTCTGCTTTCGGTATACTTTCCTTTGCTTTCCTCATGTTTCAGTATGCCTGTGTACGTTGTTAGAATGTTAGGACTGTGGTTTGTTTTGCCACCTCCTTATGGCCTGATAACAGGAGGTCCTATAACATAGTGTTGGTTTATTTTTCTTTGTTTACATCTTTGTATATGTTAACAAAATGAAAACTTGAAATGCATCTCAGCATCAAAAGTTATGTATGTGATGAAAGTGACGACTTCATATATTCTAGATTCATTACACTAAAAAAGAAAGAATTAAAGCCTTTTTGGTTTCAATCTTCATGATTATAAATTATTTCTCATGGAAATCCAAAAATCCAGTATCTCAAACATTATAATAAAAGAGAGAGAGAAAACTATATATATATATATATATATATATATATATATATATATATATATATATATATATATATATTATTATTATTAGTATTTTTCTTCTGCGATGTTGAGTAATGAGTGGTTTGCAAAATATGATTCATGGTTTTATTATAGGATCCCCATTAGCTACTGCCAGAAGCACCAGCTTTTCTCCCTGGGAGCAGCACAGAACATAGAACATTGCATAACACATGCCATTAATATACAATTACAGTACAAACAATGTTCATTAAGAATTAAGAGAATAACAGGAAGAATACAGACAGAAGAATGCAGTTCAATTCATGGTTAATAGAATTCACAAATATTTTGTCTGTTTATTGATTTTGATGGCCAACTACAAGCGGGTGAAGTTTCTGAGGGTTTTTAAACTGTTCCCTCCGAAGACTTCAGCTCAACTTCTCCGGATACCATTAGCTAGCTGTTGTTCTCGTTGTTGTCGATGTGAAATTGAGGGAGAGGGATAGCCTTCCCGGTCGTGGTTGTTTCATCAGGACTGATGTGTTCCAGAGGGCTCGCGCTCACTTTCGCATATTTGCCGGAAAAGTTTCGGGTGCATTTGGTGTCTTTTTTCGAAAGCATTCTTGTGATCTAAAGTCGCGACGCTCTTTGAAGTAAAGGTGTCAGGAAGAACCTTTCCGAGGTGGCAAACTGCCAATGTGGCACATTTTACAACTTCGAAAGGTTCTTCCTGACACCTCTAAAGAAAATTGAGAATCTGTGTTGCAGTTAATTTGGAATCATTTTGTGATGAGTCGGGATACATTTGAACCTCTATGATTATATATAGCAGATGGGTCATCCTCTGCAACCGGAGGTGTGGCTTAATGGAGGTGTGGTTGAAATATTTTACTTTTTGACCACACACATGCTTAAACTTCTTTCCGATTTATAGACTGCATATGTAAATATCCGTTCTATATTTGCACACCTTATTTAATCTGGAAGAAAATGTAGACGCAAACGTTGCTTATTACCTCTATAAAGTTGTAACTGTGGAATTTCTATATAAATAAGCCCTCTTTTTTTCGCGACATATCTTTCTTATTTGTACAGTATGAATTGATTTAATGTTGCTAAAAAGCTAAAATGTTCAAGGACAATGAATCAGTGGCGGTTCTGAACCATTTCAACCGGGGGACCAAGCTGTGGCCAGTTGTACTGTTAGGGGGCCAGTTACAGTTCACATTATTATGTAATAACTATTTCAGACATTTAGGGGGTGTCCAAGCTAGTTTTTACAGGGGCACTGCCCCCCACAATCACCACCCCCACCCCAGAACCGCCCATGCAACGAATATATCTTTTTTCATTAAATTATTAACTAAAAACAGACTCTCTGCTGTAAATCCTCCTTATTCATCCATTATAAATATACTCATGAAGTATAAGCCTGTGTAACCTGTGCCTTTGAATAAGCAACACTAATTCGCCGAGACCTACACACGGTCATCTCTACAGTATCGTCCTAATGGAAGCCCCAGACCAAAAGTTTACTCCTAGGACCGTAGAGGTTTTTACATCTACCACAACACCTTGTCTGATCTACAGTGCAGGAAACATTTGTGGACGCCCTCGGCCTCGGAGTATCAATGATGTGGGGTGGAAATCATCCATGTAAGCCTGAATGTTATTGATGTATTATTTGTGTTGAAGGGCGGGGGGTATGGAAAAGTAACATTTACTGCAGCTACCTGTATGTCAGAAGAAACCCCTACTTATGCAGGAATCATGACTCTTTTATACACACTTTCTCAACCCCGGTGTCACTTCCGCGCCTTCATATAGATTCATGGGAACAGGGTAAGGATTATATTTCACGGGGTATTTCGTCTTACAGTATTTCATGAAAACACCATATTTCCTCTTTAATGACAAATATAGCAGGTTTGCATATTAAATCAAATGTGTAACTTTAATAAGGTGCAGATAAAGTACAAAGACTTCCCGAATACAGAAATGACTGCATGCGCAAATACCTACTGGTTAGTGTTTTAGTGATACTTATTTTACTGATTACAACATTGTTGTTTTTTTTACTGGTTACTGCTTGGTAATGCCTTTACTGGTTACTGCTTGGTAATACCTTTACTGGTTATTGCTTGGTAATACCTTTACTGGTTATTTCTTGGTAATACCTTTACTGGTTACTGCTTGGTAATACCTTTACTGGTTACTGCTTGGTACTACCTTTACTGGTTACTGCTTGGTAATACCTTTACTGGTTACTGCTTGGTAATACCTTTACTGGTTACTGCTTGGTAATACCTTTACTGGTTATTGCTTGGTAATAACTTTACTGGTTACTGCTTGCTAATTCCTTCACTGGTTACTGAGTGATAATACTTTGATGGGTTACTACCCGGTAGTACATGTAATAATGATGGCAATACTTGTTTGTGCTTGCATGTCCTCCCAATACATACAGACTCAGGCTTCTTAAAGGAGCAATCTGAACATGAAAGTAACAAAGATTTTTGCCTGCCCCTGTTTCTGTAATAGTAGATGGATGGGGCTTGATAATGGCAGCCTCTGAGGTTGGAAGTAATAAGAAAACATATATAATCACACACAATTTCTTCTTAATTTTGCTGGAGGAGGATTCATGTCACGGTTGGACAGTCAAATTCTCATTTGGGTCCAGAGCTGAAAACCTGCTTCTCAGATTTAGGCCTAATGATTATGAAGATCAGGATCTTTAGAGACTGAGACGCAGGTTTCCCAATTAACTGCACTTGGAAAGCGCACTCATTAGGCTCTATGCATAACATTACCTTTGACAGGCAACAGCGAGCGAGGTGTCAGATGAGGAAGATATTTACCATGGCAGCGCTTCCAAGTGGAAAGGCAAATAAAAATGTGTGTCACGCGTCGCTTGCATTGCCAAAGAAGACTAAACCATCACACCTTGATAATGGGGGGTGGGGGGGGGGGGTTGTTGGATCATTATTATGCACACACTGTAGTAGATCAGCAGCCCCTCTAAGGCTCGCCCCTCCCTGTGTCGGTTATCATAATTGGCACACTCCTCACTTTCGGTTCCATGGAGAATATCTGCAATATGTGATCACAAGCAATGTGGGCCCAATTTGTTTGAGCAGGTCATCACCTTGGATTATGCAGACACCATCAGCACATAATATGTAACAATTTCTTACCTGTTTAGATGTAAATAATCACTCCAATTAGATAAGTAGCATGCTGTCAATTACAGGGAGGAGACATGAGGGAAAGGTGTGTTCTCATCCTGCCAATGAACACTGCCATGCTATCCTGCCATGTTGTTACCATGTTGCACTGCCATATTGTACTGCAATGTTCTTCCGCTGTCTTATCTTGCCAAGTTACATTGCTAATAAATACTGCCATGTTGTACTGCCATGTTTCCCTGCCATGTTACGCTGCGATGATATACGGACATAATATGCGGCTGTTTTGTACTAATGTTGCCGTGTCGTACGACCATTTTATTCTGTATTGTTGTACTCCCTTGTTATGCTTCTTTGTTATACTTCCATGTCATACCGACATGTTATACTGCCATGTTGTGCTTCCAGGTTACACTGCAATGTTATACTGCCATGTTATACTGCCATGTTGTGCTTCCAGGTTACACTGCCATATTATACTGCCATGTTATACTGCCATGTTGTGCTTCCAGGTTACACTGCCATGTTATACTGCCATGTTGTGCTTCCGGGTTACACTGCCATGTTATACTGCCATGTTGTGCTTCCAGGTTACACCGCCATGTTATACTGCCATGTTGTGCGTCCAGGTTACACTGCCATGTTATACTGCCATGTTGTGCGTCCAGGTTACACTGCCATGTTATACTGCCATGTTGTGCGTCCAGGTTACACTGCCATGTTATACCGCCATGTAATTTTGCCATGTAACACTACACAGTATATTCTGCTGGTGCTGAGGGGGAGGCAGGGCACAGCAATACCCCACAGCTCATCTGGCTGGCTGGCACTTGGTATTGCAGACAGCATAGATTAGAAGGTGAAAGAAGCACTTATTAGAGACCAACTTTTTTGGGCTCATTCATTTTTCATGGTTATCTGTCTGTCCCACGTGGATACAGACTGTAGAGGTGATTGCCGTTTCATTTTTTATTTTTTATTTTTACAAATCCTTAATACCACACAGCAAGATATCATGAAAGGTAGCAATTATGAATTCCTACCGATTATCCCTGACACACAATAATCCTTTTGGTTATTATAAGGACTGCGGTGAGTTTTCAGTGATCAATCTTAACCATCCTCTTCAATTTGCCACGGTCAGCGCCTCCATCCACCCTGCCCTTGTCGCTTGGCTGCACCAGCCAATTACAAAACGTAACCATGTCAGCTTATTACACGACATGCTGGCACACATTCTGACACTCCTGGATCTGCTGGAGCCTCCAACCTCAAACACAATTCATTATAGCTACGTCCTTATTACTTGTGCGCGAAGAGGATAAAACGTACCTGTTTTATTTTTTTTTGGGGGGGGGGGTTAAACTTTTTGTGTGGATTAAGTTAATTAATTTATCCATGTTTGAACACGTGAACAGAATGCAGTCAGGTTACAACGGAAACAGGCGGACGGGCAGATTTAGGGATTCAAATCCCTTAACGGGAGGTTTTTCGTGAAGATCGTTGACCCACAAGCGGGCCAAAGACATCCCGGCGAGATAGAACAGGAAGAGTCCCTGCAACACCAGCCTCAGAACATCATTGATTAAACGGTGTCTGTCATGTTCGCTACACTATGTTCAGCTGGGTGGTTAATGTGCTCAGCTGCTGAACTAGGTTAACACGTGGACTGACCTCATTAGGGGGGACCGGGGAGCAACCAGTATTCGCAATGTTGTTTTTTTCCCAACCGGTTGTCCGCGCATTGAAACGTGAGCCTTTCACTATGTCTCTCATGTTGTGGTTATGGTTCATTTGAGCCAATGTCTTTTATCGTCGCTGGTATGCCACAGTAGATTTAGGTCGTGTATGTAATGATAAAGATACGAGAGAAAAAAAATCCTGTGGGCGGCGGTTCTGGCAATCAAGCGATCAAAAAAATCTCCAGCGGGGGATCGAGATAAGACGGTTAATACGCATTTCCATGCAGATCTGCAGGGAAAGTCGGTAGTAATATATGTGCTTCAACATTGCATGAAATGCACATCATGTCAGGGCTATTATCGGAGGAATGTGTTGGGGGTGCCTTTTTATTCCCTTCTACTTTCCTACTTTCCCATTCAAGGGTGTGTGAGCTGGGGGAGGGGCGGGGGACATGTCCCCTCCGACATTAGGAGGAGATTAATTGCCCCCCAACCCAATAATAATAACACTTTGCCAACATACTAAATGTGTCTACCCCCTATATGAAACCCACTCCTATGCCCTTGATCCTGAGTGAGAAGGTTTTCCTTTAGGAAACTTATTTCAAGGGACCTGACTTTATACTAGCAGAAATCTCCCAGGCGTCTCACAGTTTCGTTGTAGTTAGGAACTAGCTCACAGAACGGTCTTCGCTTATTGAAAGACTTGATTAGTAGTTGACAAGTCGAATCAGATGTTGAATCAATGAAATTCATGGATCGGCAGCAGGTCCACTGGGAGATGTTTCTGATCTAGCTTAGGTCTCTGCTTGCATTTTCTCTCTGTGTTTCTTTTGCCTCCGGCACTGTTGCCTGGCTCACTGCACACTGTAAAGCGACACGATTTTGTCGTGAGATTTTCCAGTGATCTTTCCTTTGGAAAAACTATAGCTAGCTTAATTTAATTACTTCAAAAACTCTTCCTGATGTCCGACTCCATGCGACTTTACACTAACTTCATCTTTCTAGCTAGACTGCTAACAGCAGTTAGCCATGGGACTCGAATGAAATAGTGTTTGCCGGTGTGAGCAGCGCGTTTTTGAGGAATGAAAGGGTGTCAATTAAGGATGATTTGAAAAGAAACTAAAGATCCTGCATCTCTCTGTTCTACTTTTTATGTTCTAATTCCACTGGCAGGCGCCCCCTGCAGTGGCGATCAGAGCTGGGTTGTTGTCTTCACGCATCTCGGTATGTGCAGTTGATGGATTTTGATAAAATATTTAGCATTTTTTCCTTTGGTAACAGAGGAGCAATACCCCACTTATGAACAGACATGAGAGTCATCTCGCATTGCACTGCATCGCTTTGGAATAATGTTGCGTTGCTCACTCTGTCGCATGGTGCTATTTCATATATTTCCTTCTGTGAAGCCATTAATCCATTCTGAACGAGGTGGCATTTGGCTCCCGTTTATCTGTGGGTCCATTTGGTGAACATGAGAGGAGTGGAGTCCCCTTGTCATCCGCTTTCTGCTGACATGTCCTTTCCAGGGAAATAAGACCAAATCAGAAGACAGCATCTCTTCAACAGCCAGGGAAAGCAGGCCTGCGTAGAGAGAAAGGGCCCACGATGTGCAGGCTCTCAGAGGCACGCCGATGCTGCAGATTGTCCCCCTGGACTGAAAAGTCTGTGCACTGACCTCAAAGAAGCTCCGTTTTCACCAGAAGAGTATGACTGTAGCTTGACACTCTGGATGACACAAGGTTTTTATTTTCCGTAAGGGGTGAGGGTCTTTATGGTTCCACAATGCTGCGGGAGACAATAAGGACCACTCAGGAAAGACCCCTCAAGGACTGTCCCCGGCTTTGCCTTCCGCTTCGGCTTCACGACATCGCGGGGGCACCGCGGGTAATGATGTCCCCTGTGCAGTGATTACGCGGGTTCAGGCGCCGTGTCGGCCTACAGTGCATTTTCTACTTCCCCACAGGTCTGAAATGACTTGGCCTTGTTGCTGAAACAGACAGCTATATCAATCCGTGTGGATAAACAATGTTCCCCCTCGCTGTGTCCTCTGTGGCCTCTCCAGAGAGCCTCGCCCCCTGCCCGCCCCCACTGCCCGCCTCCCATCCATGCGGCTGACCCCCGCCAGCCGTGAGGGATGGGGCGGCCCGGCCACTACGACCGGGGGAAAGGAATGGCCGCATTAAGACTATTAAGGACAAGGCTAAGTGGAGCCATGCTGGCTGAGTGGCCGTGAACCAAGTCATTAAACCCAATCGTCAATACAATGAAATAAGAGGCCGTATCAATGAGGGACCGTTCGGATTGGCTGTTCCTCCCTGACACCGAAAATACCCTCCACTTATCTCCCAGAAATACCCTGTGCCCAAACGTCCACCACGGAGATGTCCGC
This sequence comes from Novumbra hubbsi, assembly GCA_016801125.1. NCBI lineage: Eukaryota > Metazoa > Chordata > Actinopteri > Esociformes > Umbridae > Novumbra > Novumbra hubbsi. The sequence goes on from JACXGK010000272.1 coordinate 87,123, forward strand.
CCGTGAGGGGAGCTGAGCATGTGCTAATATTGACACTTAACGTATACCGAGCATATTGCACGGATTAATGTATGAGTAAATAGCGCAAGGAATGGCCGATTTGACTAATACTCCAATTGCGTAAAATCTACTTGTGTTCTGGCTGGAGGAACAGAAGGATGGAATGTATACAATTTAATGACCCGTATGTTGTTGTGACAGTAGGGGGAAAACACTACATGAAGCCTTCTTTTCTCTTCAGGTATTATGCACACGCTGTACCCTCGTTGCTCCTCACTTGTAACACAGTAAATACCATGTATTAAGAGGGCTGTGCATTTTTTTTTTAAGTGCTTTCAGCTTACATCAGGTCTGTATAAATCCTACCTTTGGCGGACATCTGATTAGTAGCAGACGTTTTTCCTTTCTAATCAAATTTGCATCGACCTACTGTGGGGGTGAGCGTGTCGATCCGAGACCCCAGTTATTGTTGCTTAAAAACCCTGACCGAATTACGTCAATAAACTCAATTAGGTCTCTAAACATTTCAGAATGGGCGTCAGCAGGTTTTCCCAGATTGTTTGAGCCTCATGACGTGTTAGTGTCATATGAAACAGTTCTGCGGCAGGGGTCTCTTGGTGTAGGATCATGCCCCTTTTCCGGGAATATTATGTTACCACTGTACTGTTACTCCCTGCCACATCATCCACCACAGACGGGTAGACGGGGGGGGATGTCTTCATGTCGAATTACCTCTGGCAGGGATGTTTACTTTAAAGGTTAAATATGTTGTGGTGTGTTATCATTGATTCGTGCATGAAGAGAGGCTTTGAAATCTTCCCATATAGAAGAGGGCCCATGTCCTGCGTAGGTTGCTGTCTTCCTCACGGGACACTGAACGGTCCCTCCGGCTCCGAGTTGTCACGGGAGATCCTTTGGCAGCTAGCGTGAGAGCATGGGCGCTAACCCCAATGTCCAGGCAACATGTCCAACCGGGCCCTACCGTCTTGGTCACATGATCAAGTGGCATCCAGCGAGTTCAGCCATCCACTCTACTCCCACTGTAACAATGATGCATTTTAAAATGCTATAGTTCCCAGATGTCTGCGTTCAATTATGGATGCATGTACTTCTACAGTCAGATCAATTATAAATTAGTATTATGAAAAAGTCATTTCTTGACATCTTCTATAGAACTGTATTGACCCTTTGTTGTTATTAATGGACTATTTTATAGCTGTCCACATTAAGCTGAAATATGCATTTTATTATATCACAGATTTCGACTGAGTATCAATGGCAGTGTTCTAATATTTTTCCCAGAAAACACATCAGGACACTATTTAATTCCGTAAGATCTCTTTAACGTATCCATATGTGACAACAGATGGGTTCTAGAGTCCCCAGTTTCCCCAACTCAGAGCACTGTGTACAAATGTTGTCTCTAAAATGGCTACATCTCTGGCAACCATAAAAAAGCCCTTAAGTGGGATGCTCTCCGAAACAATGAAATATTATAAGCCTTATAAGCTGCATTTCACAGCGGAAGGTTTTATTTAATCAGTGCAATAATTATTATTGGGTTGTTGAATCAGCGTTCGGTTCCCAGAGACGACCGCTTCTATGTGGCTGTTCGGAATGCCTGATGGCTGACGCAGTAGTGAATGAAGCCATTTATATGCAAGGAAGGGTAGGAATGTGAATGCAGAAATAGGAAAGGCTCCAGTTCACTGCTAGGCTGGCGAATTGGCCGTAGAGGTACAAAGCTTGCAGTGTCTAGGCATTTGCCGTTGACAGACATGTCATTCGGGTAATAATGCGAATGCGGTCGGACCTGAAAAAAAAACGTTTGCATTACAGGCATGTCAGCCTTCCAGACCCTATATGAGTAGAGAGGAACTAAGGGTTACCCTGTTTGCAAGTCTACAGCACACTCTCTCCCATAACTGTCTTACACATCCAGTCCCAGGACACAGAGCTGAGTGCTCGTGCCCAGCTCAGGTGTTCACCGAAAGGTTAAGTAGCCTTGAGACACTTTCGGTTTCTGACTGATTACCTGCGATTCACTGAAAATGTCTCATAAGATGTCTCGTAAGTGCATGATGTGTTTCAGCTCTGCCATTTCTCGCTTCCAGGTTGGCTCCTACAAAATTATGTTTTGAGAGGATGTTCTAGGCGAAGGAATATCTGACCAACCCCTTTGGGTGCTTCTCTGACTTAGGCATGACAGAGGGGAAGATTACACCACTGCCCCATGGATTACGTATTCAATAAGACTGTGAAATGAATTTGGGGCAATACCTTGCAATTGTAATAATTGTTCTTTTGAAAGATATTCCAGTGCGATGGCTGATTTGTATTAAAATAATGTAAAGTGCTTTGCAGTAATGTGTGTGTCAAGTATGACTCAAGCTCCATATTCATGTGTATACCATAGTTTCTGACCTCAGTATTTCTGGGTATACCATGGTGTCTGACCTCAGTATTTCTGGGTATACCATGGTGTCTGACCTCAGTATTTCTGGGTATACCATGGTGTCTGACCTCAGTATTTCTGGGTATACCATGGTGTCTGACCTCAGTATTTCTAGGTATACCATGGTGTCTGACCTCAGTATTTCTGGGTATACCATGGTGTCTGACCTCAGTATTTCTAGGTATACCATGGTGTCTGACCTCAGTATTTCTGGGTATACCAGGATGTCTGACTTCTGTATTTATGTGTATACCAGGGTTTCTGTGTTGAATCCTGCCTCTAAAGCATAATACAACCTTTATATTAACAAATGAGACTCGAGTTGTATTAGTCCGAGCTGGTTTAGGGTTGTGTAGATAGTACTGTAAGTGTGAGTATTAGGAAATAACAAGTATATGCAAACTGATTGACAGACCAGAGAGAATGTGAGAAATCTCAGGCATCTTGGATGAATTTTGTAGAAAAAAGGTAATTTTAATAATCAACTTAAAATATTATCGGCCCCTTTAATGTCACGATTCAAATGAAAAAGGCTATTGTCTGTGACCCTGAGTTAGTGGCCCAAAGTCTGCCTTTTTATTTTTAATCATCTTGTAATGATGTACTCTTTGCACGTTGGACTTTTTAAATGGAGTTGACCTGTGTGTATTTCGCCAAGTTTCGGGATAAAGATGAACACCGGCATTTACAATGTGATCAGAATCAGAATTTGCTTTAGTACCAAGTAGGTTTACGCATACAAGGAATTTGCTTTGGTGCTATGGTGCATGACACAAAAACACAGTAAGTGGTATCATTCTGTACCTGCTGATGGGTAGATAGGAAGTGGCTCTGGCCAGCTCTGCCCTCATTTCATTTCCAGTGGCTAACCCAAAGAGATGTTAAGAGACGTTCTGGTCCTTGCTGCTAATACAAGAACACGGAATAAAACCAGATGGCTCCCGGTAATCCTCAGTCGCTAAACAGACGTGGAAACTGTAATGGTTCATGTGGGATTTATTATCTTAACGATGGGCAGTGCTTAAAAGTTGAGAACTGACTTTCTTAATCTGATTGGGTTTTACAAAACTCCTCTGAATGACCAATCATTTGTGGCTCATTCGGTCCCCTTGGTAAAGGCAGTTTTCTCTTCAGACGTGGTTCGACCTCCCTGTCTACTGCAAATCAATTGGAGTAGCGTTTTTATGCAGGAAAAACAACTTCATATTTTAAAGAGGATAGGATTCACCCAGACCAGAATCGGGGCAGCTCCACTTCACAGCAATGTAAAGTGGAGCTGAGACAGTTACTGAAAACTAGATTATAAATGAAAGCTCAGCGCTGTTAGCATTTTAATATGACCGTCTCGCATAATGCAGTCCACTTCTATGCAAAATTGTTCGGAAACCATGTAAATCATCAAATAACATTATGCCATTGGTTACATTGAAAATCCCTGACACTAGTCACAAATACAGGCCAAATGGAGTTAAGCCTGGAAATATGATTTCAATGGCCATTAATAGGCATATCTCTAAAGGGCAAAGTGTATTTTTAATTTTGTTAGAGGAACTGGTTTTAAAACATTTTACTAGGGTTTGTAATTTGCTTTGCTGCAAAGCACACTTTATTAAATAGAGCACAGGTGTGAAATAGATCATGATTTCCTTCATATACTTCTGATTATATCTATAACCATGTTTGCAAAAAAGTTGGGACGCTGTGGAAAATGTAAATACAAAAAGTATGCAGAGACGTGCAAATCATTGAAACAACAATAATATAAATGTTGAAATAGAAAAATGTTATTGGTCTTTGAATAATATGTTCCCACTTTGAATGTAATGCCAGCAACATGTTTCAGAAAATCTGGGACAGATGCACTTAATGTCAGTGTCTAAGGAAAAGCTCACGGCGGCTTGGTATTTTCCAGAGCGACCTACAGTAGTGAATCCATACATTTCATACTGGCCTCCTGTGGGAATCTATCCCACAGACCTGGCACGGAGAACGCCAAGCTCCACCCACTAAACTCCTGGAGCTTTGTCCAATGTAAAAGTGTACAATAAAATGCTCACTATACACTGGGCCAATGTGTTGCCGAAGAAAGTACAGCAGCACATTAGTGTTGATGCTAAAAAATTTAATCTGGTGGAATATCACACAACTAATTATGTCAATTGGCAACAGGTGAGAAACGTGGGATGAGATAAAAAAATTCACGGGCCTATTAGAAGTGGGGATGGGGAGGGGTTTACCACTCTGTGACAGCAAGGACGAATAGTGCCACAATTAATATATCACAGCATAAAATTGCAAATACTTTGGGGCTTTCATCATCTACTGTACTTAAAATCATGAAAAATATTCTGAGAATCCAGAGAAATCTCTGTATGCAAGGGACAAGGAGGAAAACCAATATTGGGATGGTGATGATTTTGAACCCTCAAAAGGCACTGCATTAAAAACAGACACGATTCTGAAGTGGAACTCACAGGCATTGGATCAGGAACACTTCCTAAAAACATTTTCTGTGAACACAGTATGTCGCTGCGTCCACAAATGCAAGTAAAAACTCTACAATTCAAAGAGAAAACCATACATGTACAACATCCAGAAACACCGCCACCTTCTCTGGGACCGAGCTCATTTTAGATGAACTGAGGTGAAGTGGAAATTGTCCTGTGGTCTGTCAAATCAAAATGTGAGTTTCTTTTTTTGGGTGAGGAGCCTTCCGGCTTGTTATCAGACCCTGACACAGTGCTATTACAGATACCACCCTGGTGAGTCAATCATGCAGCATTACGTTTTATTTCCGGACCAAGCTTTAGTACACACCACTTTATTTTATAAACTGTTGTTGGTTGGAGTGCCTTGTCTGTCAGGAGGGACATATATTTATTATTCATTATCTTCCTGTAATATTTAAAGAAATAGCACCTATCGAACTAGCTTGCTAGACTGGCTAGTAATAGAGGTACCTCAGGCTCTTTCTGAGATGGGTTAAACCTTGTTTACCTACAATGGCCCCCACTCGTGGAATCTTCTGCAGAAATACCTTTAGACTTATGCCGCTATGCCTATAACACAGTTAAAACACATGTTGAATGACCTCTTTACAGTGAATTGTGTTTGCTGTTCTTAATATGTTGCCATTTGCTATTCCTAATAGTGTTTTCCATTGTTAATATATGTTTCTAATGCGTATTTTGCATGTGTTGTTATTGTTTATTGTTGTAATACAGGGCAGCTCCTTAAATTACACCTCGGTTTCAGTTTCTTTTACCTGTATTCATGAAAATAAATACATTTTTGGGACTTCTCTTTCTAAAATCGGGAGGATGGAAGGACGTAGTTACTGGAATTTGTCATGTCTTTTCTTTTGTGAAGAAAATGCAGTCGTTCAGAGCCTTAAGGACAAATGCATTAACATGACACCGTGGTTCAGTCGTTTACGTCAATAACCCTTCTGGCATGATACAAATCCATATGTTATTACAGAACGGATCTAAGGGATGGGAGTCCCCTTCACTCACAGATTATTCCACTGTGTATTGATGTTACAGATACAAAAAATCTAACCTAGAAATTCAATTCTCAGATAAACCCAAAGGTTTCCCTGCGGTTATTCAGATACAGCAAATGTTCTTATAATGTATGCATTCTATATATACAAACTCTCACGTTGATGCCTATTAGATGTTATTAGTTTATTAGTTGCTGTTATTGATCCCTCAGGTCGGAAGGGACAAATTAATTTAATTAGTTTGTGGCTCTTCCCAGGAATAATTGTGTTTGCTCAGCAAAGCAGTCCTACATGCTTATACCATGTAAATTCACAAATAGAAACAGAAATCTAAATCGTTTTTTTGTGTCGTCTATGCGTCAAACAATTTATTTCAAGTAGTCCATGTTCTGGACATAGGCCAATGAACCACATTTGGCTGACTGATTCAATGTTCGAAGGCTATTGCAGCCTAGAGAATGTGAAATTCATTTTAGACTAGAAAGATATCAGTCCCTTAGTTAGGTCCTTGTATTTTTCCCTTTCCAAATGGCCCGTCCGGGGGTGTCCTGAGGGGTTGTGGCTGTTATAACTTATCATCTTATTTTGGAACATCTCATCCTGCGTGGAACAAACAGATTAAGCAGTGAAAGCAGTGATTTCAGTACCATGGACAGCGTCACGGTTGGTCAAGTCCCTGCTGATCCCAGTTATATCTGACTCTGTTGGGGGATTTATGGTTAACAAGGAAGCATTTTCTGTGTTCCCAGGGTGTGAATGTGAATCTCAGCGACGGCAGCTGTGTGCCGAGGGAACAGGGACCGGGGGAGACAGGTAGCTGATGTGCTACAGCGCCGTCCAGAAAGCCATTCAGAAAGCCCTGCAAAAAGCCCTATGCTGTTTTACTGTTGGATGCGGTTGTCAGAATTCAGTGTGACAGCTCAACACTAATGTGCTGCTGTACTTTCTTTGGCAACACATTGGCCCAGTGTATAGTGAGCATTTTATTGTACACTTTTACATTGGACAAAGCCCCAGGAGTGGGTGGAGCTTGGCGTTCTCCGTGCCAGGTCTGTGGGATAGATTCCCACAGGAGGCCAGGATGAAATGTACGGATTCACTACTGTAGGTTGCTCTGGAAAATACCAAGCCCCCGTGAGCTTTTCCTTAGACACTGACAAAAAGTGAAGTTGAAATCAGGGACTCTGTTGGTATGTGTTGTGGTGACCTCCTCCCAGCTAGATGAAAGGGTGTTCTGCTCTGCAATCTTCACAGCCATTAAGGCACAAAAATCCCTTCACCTGGGAGACTCCTTTCATGTGAAGAATGAAAAGAATACGCCTACATCCATACAAAGCTATTGTTTACTCACTTTGACTGCCTCCATAATATATCGGGTGCCATGCAGTCAGAGCAGAAGCTCCAATTATAACAGCAACAAAAAATAAACAACCCCAACTGAACTTCCTGTAGTGCTGATGACATGATAGAATCAGTGTCTATTGAAGTTCCTTCAAGTGCGTTGACACCTCGCTCGGTGCTCGTCCGAATGAATTACCCTTACATTTTGTACTCCATTTTTAGACACTCACCATTGACTGATGCAACGCGGTCTAATGAGGGAGTGTGGGGTTTCATTTATCGGCATCTTTTTTCGGGAGAAACAGATGGTCATCTTCTGGAGGATGTTTCTGTGCTTTTTTCCGCCTTTGAAGCTGAGCTTCGTGAAAACAATGCTTCTTTCCCCGACCAATGTAGCCAAGCCGTGCAGTGGTTGCTCATCTCAGAGTCCGCTGTTCAAAGTGGGTTTGATCTCTCCATTAAGTGACGGGCTTCATTAAACAATTGCTCTTTTTATCACTGTTTGTGCCGCATTTTCCCAGCCGCCCCTGTTGTTTGTCATGTTTGCCTTGCAGTGTTTTATTCACAAATGTGTCCTTGTTCGTCGCAAGGGCTTAGCTGACGTGCGGTGATGGCCCTGTGTCATGGCAAATTGAAAGCAGATGAGTGTTCATGCTAATGAGGTGGCCACGTCGGGTTATATGGTTGTACTAACACGTGGTCTGCATGAGGTTTCACAGCAGCGTGTAAACACCAGGTTGTTGGTTTAGTAGGGGAATTATCTGGGGGGTTGGTTTTTCAGGTCAACGGTGTCTGTTCCTGTGGATGTGGTTCTAATTACTGTTTGTTAATTAAGACTGCGTTTTAGGAGTGACAGGGGTTCTGGGGCTTGGCAGGTAAAAACTCACCAGGGTTCCAGCCTTTGCTTACAGCAGGTTTGTTGAAAGATCGTTTAAGCTCTCGTCAAAGAATGAACTTAAGAATGAACTTAATACTTGCAATCCACTGATGCTGAAAAACGCCAAGAAATGCTGTTGTAATGGAAGGTCAAATATATGCAAGTACTTAGCAGACATTTGTTTGAAGACCAACTTAAAATAGCAAGAGCCCAAATTGTTTTTATTGTTTTCCCCTAAACAGTACGGATTGTCGCTAAAAGCCTTTGGAACAGTTAAATCTTTGCTTAAAGCAGAAAGAATAATGGCGAATGCGTCCATGTGTCTAACCCTCCGCGACTGGATGTTAGACTGTCGACATCTCTGTCAGTCACAAAGTCTGAGGACGAGTAAAAGTTCTCACCAAGTTATGCACCCCTCCAGACCATGTCCAGCCCTACATACAACTTTGTTGAGCACAGCGAATACACTAAAATAAATCAACATTCATGAAAAGGATATAACGTGCACCTTTCATGTGATGAAATTTGCTTGAAGTGGTCGCCATTTAACACCAAGCAACATGCCTGCCGAAATATCACTCAGTGTGCGCTCAACAATTATTGATGAAGCTGCTCCCATAGACACACCAACAGCTTTCAAGATACATCAGACACATCACCCAAAACAACAGCTTTTACTAGGCCTGTTGTCAGAAGCAATTTCTCCCCTTCTATGTCTTCATTCATTTCGTAGCATATCCGATGTTTGTCAATGTCAAAACTAATCTGAAACCTACCAACATTTACCAAATCTGAACCGGTTGATCAGATTCGGTCCAGTGCATATGTTTGATGATGTACAAATCTAGGCCCTTTCCCGGGCGAACACATTTCTACTTCTTTTCAGTCGCCAACGGACGGTGCTTACTGGGGATCCAGTTTTAGGCTATGTACTATGCGAAACACCTAAGACATAACAAGGTATGTCTCTATTAGGCATAGAAGTTGTTGGAGTCAGTCACGGGACCCTAGTCTAGACTACATTCCTGTTTTTAAGACATCACAGCTTTTACTATGCTTCTGACATCTGTGTGTGTCTGATGTGTCTCAAAAGCTCATTATTCATGTGTTGCTGCACGCTTTTCGGGTTTTAAGGTGGGCTTCGATGTGGACCATAAGCCGCATCAGCTGGCAGAGATCTGCCAGAAGGTAAGGTTGAGACGACTCCTCTCAAATGTAGCACATCAAATCACATGTGCACAATCTCACATCTGTTTATACTTTCAGAACTCTATGTGTTCACGCTGAAAGAGGGTTCACTTGTTTTCATATATTTACTGTGTTCCACAAAGCTGCATGTGGCGAGAGCATTTGGAGGTGATCAGGTGCGGAAACCTGTACTATAAATCTGGGTGTCATTTCTAGGAATCAGAACGCTGCACCGACGGCAGATTATTGAGTTATGTTCATTTATTGTGTTGATTCTAAGTGACCTTGCTGCTTTCAGTCCAAAAACAAATGTGCTACATAGATGCTGAATCAAAAGACTGAAGTAAAGCCTGGCACTAATTGTTCTCTTCTCATGCAACTGTAGCAATTCTCCAGAGCGCTTTGGAATGATACGCATGACAAAGGAGAATTAAGAAATTCCATCAAGTTTGTTGTTTGTGAGTTTTTATCAGAGGATTATCTCATTGTTATGCATTGGCTTCTACTTACTGCTGTAATTGTCAGTCAGTATATTCTTCAATGGGCTTATAGTCTTCATAAACCTGACTTGTATCAGATTACATGTGCTTCAGAAAGTGCTGGTGTATAGATGTTTATCTCATTTTGCAACAGATGAGACAAAGATTTAATTCAAGTGTGCAGCTTTCATGCACATGTACCCGGTGATAATAGGGTATGTTTTTTTTTAGACTAGGAGAGAAATGTAATGGGATATTTCAGTTTTCCCAAAATGCATAGAAAGTCATGTAGAAAGTTCAACGATTGGTAGAATAAAATTTTATATAAAAAGAAATAATAATCAAGAAATAATTTATCAAAGTTTGCATATTTACGGCAATGTGGCTTCACCCAGGTCTCGTTTAAGACAGTTTTTTATCTGGTTTAAGATAATATTTGATCTGTAGGTTAGGGTTGGACAAAAGTGTTGACATGAAATTCAACAGAGGGCTTCATTTTCGTGTTTTTTAAAGGTATGATTGTTTCTGTTGAAATTGGGGGGGGGTTTGCCAGAAAAGGGCATTTAGAAAAAAAATACAGGTCCAAAAGAAATTTGATGTATTTGAGCTATCTTAAATTGTTTCAGATGTGTGGTGATTTCCTTTGTGCCTTGTATTTTATACTTAAACCCACAGCACTCTGGTAAAAAGTGGCCTGGAGGTCTTAGTTTGCCCACTCATGTTCAAGGTACAAAAAGCAAACATTACTGTCATTGTAGGGTCTTTATGTGATGTTGAATTGTTGTATTACATGTCTTGAATTTTTTTCCATTGCAGTCTGTTGTATTTCTTTACTTGGTTGGACTTCCTTTAGACTTGATTGTTTTCACCTGTCAGCCCTTTGACCCACTTTATTTATTTCTGTTTGACGTTGGGACATTTTGTTTGTTTCTCACGCTTTGTTCTCTAAGATTAATATTGTTAGTAATCATGGTTTGAGATTCTGCCTTTTGACCTAAATTGTTTTCATACCTTTTGCACTTTAGCCTTTTTCTCTGGGATTATTTGGACTTTCTGCTTGGCTTTGGATATTCGATACTGTCTGACCCTCTTTTACCTCTGCCTGTGTTTTATTCAACGCTCCTTTAAGTCCCAGTGTAATTTTTGGACCATTTGTCTTGTCTTTTTGGAACCATTTATTTATTTTAATATACCTGCTGTGCACTATTTCTTACACCATAAGTGCATGCGTTTCAGTCATATGTAGTTTCTCTGGGAATGTATGCAATTATACAACATTGAATATAGAAACATTCCATTTATAAGTGTTGTTAAATGTCATTTATGGACATATCAGCTATCATATTCCAGTATTACAATTGTGTTTTTCTGAGATATTACCACAGAAGGGAGTGTTACCCCTTTTATTTGTATCAGTGCAAATCCCCAGCATAGAGTGAACATTATCAATCCGTTTCAAAACCCACAATGCGAATAATATGGTGTTCAACAACATGTTGATCAAATTAATACATCCCACAAGAGGAAATATTACCAGAACTCACTTGGATATGCTCCTGCAGTGAAAACCTGGACAATAACACAAACCACATAGAACCCCTGCAAATATATGTAGAGGTTTCTATATGGACCAACGTGCTTGTCAAGGAAGTACTTCATTATTGGAGATGGGTCTCGGGTTAGAGAAGGACGCCGGGATATTTCTGTACTTTTAGCCTGTCGTTGAAATCGATTGTTCTGCTTTGCTAATTCCCTAAGGAGCCATTTAGGCTGCCTCTTTGCTCTCGGCTCCAAACCAATCACTGATGAACTGCTTGGTGTGCCCCCCCGAGTTTGATCATTGTCAAACGGCCAGAAATGAACAGTAGCTAATGGCCAAGGAGGTCCTGAGGTGAATCTATATGTGCAGTATATTCTATAGGTAGTATATTGACTGTGTGCTTTAGGGAGGGGGTTCCTATCGATGTTCCACATGCCAGCATTGGCGGACGGCCCATTAGGGTTGGGCGAAGTGTGGGGTGACACATCCCTCCATCGAACTGTCCCAACATGAAGGACTGTCTATTTGTTTCCAGAAGGGGGGGGTGACCATGGAGACTGATGAGCTCAAAGGGGTACATTTGCGGGAATAATCCAATATGAGAGACCACAGTTGCACATGTTGATTAACATTGTGTTCATGTAATCCATATCTGGTGTTGGTGCCCACATTTATTACTCATATAAAACAATTAGAAGAATAAAGCCTCATAAAATGTTTTAGGTCAGATTATTCTTTTGTTTTGTCTTGCTATATATTCTCTTTAGCCTACGTAAATATACTTAGATCAGGTATATTAGCCTTCCTTTAAAAATATACTTAGCAGGCACTTAAGTGTATTGTTTTTTCAGCGCAATCGTATGGGTAAGCATCACATCAAGCTTCTTTACGGGCGGTTTGCCTTCAGGTTGCATCCAAACAGACACGTCAACTGTATCCGTGACCTACAGCACTCTCTCGTGGGAGTCATATGTTGACAGTCAGCAGAGATGAAGCATCCCTGTCTAGCTAAAACCTACATGCCAGTACAGATGTGCCCTAAACCATAAAAAAAACAATGGCTGACCCAGCACATTGTGCTCAACTTCCAGGCTGGTAGTGCTAGGTGAGGTGTATGGAGCAGCCAGTCCGGCAGCAGAAGTGCTTTATGGGTGTGTCAACACCGGTGTTGATGGTTCAATACGGTGTACCTGGATTTGTAAAAAAAAAAAAAAATACTAATCAAAAGTGAGTGCCTCCACTCTGTTGTTTCCTTGGGATCAAATGAAACGAGAAACTCGCATGGGGCTCGTGGCCCGAGTCCTGTGTTTCTGCTCCCCAGGCGGCATGGCGAGGTATTTGATGTCCTGATGGTTAGTGCGAGACCGGCGCTCAGCTCCCACTAATGACCATGACGGGGCCACGCACACAGGGATTAGGGAGTTTAGCCCCGGTCAAGCCGGGCAAACATCCTCCCACTCAGAGAGAGGAGATCACCCTGACTGAGAGAAATAACGGCAAACAGGGAAAGGAGGAGAGCTTCTCCTAATTGCACTCTGTGGCCCGGGCCATAATGTGCGGGATGCTTTTAAAACAGCCCCCACGAATTGGAGAGGTTTAATCAGATACCATGGTGATCGCCAGGAGACCGCGATGATAGCCCGGAGACCGCAGTGATCGCCCCGGAGACCGCTGTGATGTCCCGGAGAGGGGAGATACGGAGACTAATATAGAGAGACAGGATTAAAGAGTGAGAGAGAGAGAGAGTATGAAGGAAAAGGAGCTATGTATGCAAGTCATTTCACATAGTTGGTCAGGCGAGGGTTTGCATTGATATGCTTTTCCACAATCATTGATTATGCCAGTAGGGCACTTCCTGTTTGAGTGATGTGGAATGGGTGTGTGTGTGTGTGTTGAGCAGTTCCTGCGGGGGGTTTCATGCTCCTCTGTGAAATTTCAATTAGAAATAACTTTATTGCTTATAGCTCCTTTGAGACGGTAATCAATCCCTGTCTTCAATAAAGACAGGACTGTTTGTCAAGGAGGGAGCTTTACACCCCCTGGGTTTGGTGGATGCTCGGGTGATGGGTTTCAACCATTAACGTAACAAAGTTGGTGGGCTGATACATCAAAATCTATAATCCTTTTATTTAATCATTTTTGTACTTGTACTATAGGTCCAATGCAGGAAGAGAGGGAGTGTGTGAGAGAGAGAGAGAAGGTGGGTGGGTGGTTGTTTATGTGGGTGGGTGTGGACAACCTAGCTGTTCCTGTCCAAAGTCTGTCTGGTTTTGTTGCAGATCAGGGAGTGTGTGTGTGAGAGAGAGAGAGAGAGAGAGAGAGAGAAGGTGGGTGGTTGTTTATGTGGGTGGGTTTGGACAACCTAGCTGTTCCTGTCCAAAGTCCGTCTGGTTTTGTTGCAGATCTAGTTTCTGACTGGTGACCCCTGCGGTTTTACGTCGTGTCTGCATAAGCACTTTGTGACGACGGCTTATTGTGGGTGGAGGTAGGAGGGGTGGAGGTGGTGGAGGTGGTGTAGGTGATGCTAGTTTTGATGGTATTGGTGGTGGTAGTGTTTGAGTGGTAGGGGGTGGTGTTGGTGGTGTGTTTGGTGGTACTATTGGTTGTACGTGTCGGTTGTAGGTGGTGTTAGTTGGGGTGGTGAGGTTGGTGCCGGTGACTGTTGACGGCTGACGTTAATCAACAAATAACCTCTGTACTGTTCAGCCAAGACGGGCTACCAACACTCTTTTGGTTCACTAGAGCACAGCGCCAGCTCAGTACAGATTGGGTTGGCTCAGCACCGTTCAGCTCAGTAGTGTGAGAAGGAGCAGGTGGTGTTCTTGAGAAGCAGGTGGTGCTGTATTTTGGGCTGAGTATCCTGAGACAACAGTTCATTCATTATTTTCTGTACTTGAATTGAAGCGAGAGTCGTGTAAAAAGGCTCATGACGTCACAAATGTAAGGACAATAAATCAGAAGATATAATCTTCTGAAGCTGTGATAAAACCTGGAAGAGGACACGTGTATTTTCTGTGTACACTCAGCGAGGACGATGGTTCAAGAGGCAAATAATAATTGCAGGATTACTGTTGGAGAATTGTAGAACTTAGTTCAATTTTGGGGAGTCTCCTAAACCGCAATTAATATTAACTCCATGAGAACAACATATGTGGCATTTTGTCAGTTATAAGTAAGAATGGGAGCAAAAATATTTCAGTCTGTGTTTCAGAGAATCAGTGTTCCCATGATTTATTTAGGCAGTCTTCGGTTTCAGTAGATTGCGTCCGTTTTTTTAAACAGTAGAAGCAGTGTGCACATTGTGTTCTACTGGAATTTTCCTTTCAGTTTGGGTAGCTGCATCTAGTTCCTGACTGTTGATCTAGTCCACAACTTCAAGGTCCCCCTCGAAAAGCACACCATTACAATAGTTTCTGTAGGAAGTAGCATTTCCACTCACTGAACTCTTAACCTTCCTAGAATATGTTACTGTAGGTAACCTGCTGTATGCAATTTGTGGAACATATGCCTCAAATACATCAATTATGCTTTGAATATATGAAGTACAGATTGCTTCCCTTTGACTCTATGTGGCAAATCCACACATATAGCAAAAACATTCTCCTACTGCAATTTGTAATCCAACTGTACTTTGTCATGGGATTTATTTACAAGGGAACAGACTGTACTGGGACCGGCATTGACCTGCCTTGGAAATGGAGGACACACAAATCATCCTCTTCTGATCTTGTCTACTCAGGCCACGTGTGCGAAAAATCCCCGTCCACTGGGACACCGCCAATTTGTTTTTGGTGTTTCTGTGTTTTAGATGGAAAGAGGAACAAAGAGAAAGTGAGAAAGTGTGCTGGTCTGTCGAGGCTTTGTGGGTACAAGAGGTGTCTGCCTGAGTCCCCAACCACACTGGATTCTGTTCACAGACACACAATGACTCCCTGGTCTCAGGTGGCTGTTTGGGTCTTTGCATTTAAAAATGAAAACAATAAATAACGCTGTTTGACACATTAAATAACCGAGTTGGAACGCGTCAAATAAGAATGTAATCTATCATGAAACTACCCTGAAAACATTGCAGAGCAAATGCAGTCTTTTTTTTCTTGGTGTGACCTTTTACTTGCTTTTACCATGTTCAACTATCCTACACTTTATTGATGGACAGCAAACTAGAAGAAATGAAACAAGCTAGCCAACCAAGCCCCGCCGAGCAAATGCTGACTAACTTTGTAACAGCAGCTGAACACTAGGTTTAGACACGGCCCACGAGGAAAATGTAAAGTCATTGAGTAGTATAAGAAAGTATTACTAAAGTGATGACATGAAACTTGCTAGTATTCTACCTGAAACGGGTGATGATCATTCTTTTTCAGGCTGCAATCCCAGGTAAACAGGTGATGTTGTTATGTATCAATATTCTTTGAGGGGAGAGCATTGTTTGCATTTATGAGCTGGTTAGTTTTTTAGTTTTCTCTCCTTCTGGCCAGCAGTCCGAGCCAGTCTTGAGAAAGGGAAAAGCTTTATCCCTTCCTTTCAGCCACGAGCTGAGTATTCTGTAGGGTCGTCTTTCCTTCTGCAATGGCAGGTGTTCCACACAGAACTGTACGGTAGCATACATACCAATGAATCACTGCGACACTGTGCTCGACGAGGTATCGTGTTGGCGGCTGCGCGAAACAACGACCGTACGCGTTAAAGGATTAAAGTGCTCCTTCGCCACAGCGATTCTCGCGTCACTTGCGAAAACCAGGCCTTTTATCGTGGAATGGGGTTGGATCTCGGCTGACGTGTGATGAATCAGACAACGTGGCCCTGCCCGTGACAACATGTTATGTGTCTGTGTCGGCGATTTATCACAACGCCCCTCGGTCTTGTCGAGGGGCAGCTGGAGGTGGCGTGCCGACATCCGGCCGGGGAGATGTTGGCACGGCCTACGCGGTTCCCCGAGGCCACCTGGCTGTCCACAGCGCCGGGGGAGAAAAGCAGTTCACTGTTACCCGTGTAGCATTGATTCTGGATACCATGAGTGTGTTGCCTGGTGGGTTCAGCTCGGGATCTCCATGTCTGTCACCGACGGTACGATGCCGGCCCATGGCCCTTGGAGGTGCCAAACGTGTGCCGGGCCGGGAAGAAAAAGTGATTGAGGTTATCTCTACCAGGGATTTAAAATGACTTTGGCGGAAAGTCTGTTCCAACACTGGGCTCTTTGAAATGGCTACGGATCAGTGTTAATGATCAGGGCTCTCAGGCGCGGTGACAGCAAACCCACCTTTATTCAGACCTTTACAGTCGGCAAATCAAAATGCTGAGCATTTGTAAACAGGGCTGGATAATGAAGACCTGATCCAGTAAGAAGATAATGAATAACTAAGGTGTTTCAGCGTGTCAGCAGTCCCCCACTCACGTCCTTCCTACCCAGTGGGTGGTGTGAGTGTGTGTGGAAGTGAGTTTGAGTGTGTGGAAGTGAGTGTATGCTTGCGGCAGTGGTTGTTAGAAGAACAGCACATTATAATTCCAGGAAGCACCCAAGTATTAATAGAGCAGATCAGGTCTTTAACGGCTATACTACAGTTGAGGTCTACAACAAGCGGTCAGAACTGCCTAAAGAGTGTGTGAGTACAGCAGTATTAACACAGCAGTTGAGGTCCATAACAAGCGGTCAGAACTGCCTAAAGAGTGTGTGAGTACAGCAGTATTAACACAGCAGATGAGGTCCATAACAAGCGGTCAGAACTGCCTAAAGAGTGTGTGAGTACAGCAGTATTAACACAGCAGATGAGGTCCATAACAAGCGGTCAGAACTGCCTAAAGAGTGTGTGAGTACAGCAGTATTAACACAGCAGATGAGGTCCATAACAAACGGTCAGAACTGCCTAAAGAATGTGTGAGTACAGCAGTATTAACACAGCAGATGAGGTCCACAATAAGCGGACAGAACTGGCACAAAATATATTTATTTTGCACTACCAGTTTGACAGATGCTGTTACATTGTACTTTTTTTTATTTCTATAATGTATATATTCCATAGATTTCTATACTGTATATTATCCATACTGTTGTCGATAGACAGAACATTAAATGCATTATATTACAAATAAGCTTGTAAAGACATGGCATCATCTCAACTGCAAAACATATATAGGTTTCTTTGCTTCAATTCTGAGGCTTAGCAACAACCCCCTTTTTTCAAAGCAATTTTTTGCAAGACATTAACTTTCTGAAAAGAGAGGACATTTCAACCCAGTCTACTTCTAGGAAAACACAATTTTTCCTTGGGTTACTACTTGTGGGTTAATACACCAACAGATGAGTAGCCAGCATTTGAAGCTTCCAATTTTTCTCCCTTGGTTTTCTGAGTAGAAAGGTAACTATTAAAAGCATTAAAGGAAGTCATCATTATTTGATAGAACGTCACTTTCATTTGACATTATTTTCCTGAACACCCTTCTGTGAAACTATTTTTATTGCCAACCTTTTTTTCGGTTTGAGACTTTGAGACCAAGGTTTCCTTTGGATTGGGAGCCGTTCTATTTTCAAAGCTCATATAAATAGATATAAAACTCATAGTGGCCTTGGGGATATCAGCGTAACCAGTTGGAAACTATTGTCATTGAATTGATTACATAATAGCCAGTGGGGTAAAAACATTTGCGTTGCTGGGCCTGTGAATTGCTAATTATGTCCTGGCCTTTTGTTTTTCTGGACTGTTCTTAACATATGGTATTCCGACTGAGGATTGGAAGACAGGATTATTTCAAGCAAGCAATATTAGTCCAAGAATTAAGTGCAATACTTGTTTGGTCGGCCCCTTTAAACCAGGGAGTGTGATCTCCCCTGTCTAGAGCCCAACAGTAGTTCTCCATTTGCCCTTGACTTTTATTTAAATGACAATGATGCTTTTGGCCTGCCCGGGAATATCTGTAGTCACTCTAACCGCTGCAATAGGGGGCTGGTTGGGAAGTAAGAGGGGCTGATTTTGGCTGTGTTTCAGATAGAGAGTAGAGTGTCAGACAGAGCCACAGAGAGAAATGGAGAAAGGGAAAGAGTGAAAGCAGGAAATGGAGAGAGATAAAGAGAATAGAGAGACTGACAGAAAAACATAAACAGAGAGAGAGAGTTAGAAAGAGACATGGAGAGATGGAGAGAGGGAGATATGGATAGAGGGAGAGAGGGAGAGTCAAGGAAAGACAGACTGAGAGACAATCAGAGCAGGACTAATTAGATTATTTTATACTTTTATAAACTCTGGCTGAAATTGAGTTGTTGACCTACAACATTACTGTTAATGCAGCTTCTAGTCAGACCAACACAGAACATGATCAAAACAGCTAATCTGATCTCAGAGATTTGAAAATGGCAGTTTGTGTGATTGGGGTGGTTGGGGGAAAGGATTCCTGAGGAACAACCTGGTTATGATGAGTGCCAACTCTTGACATAATCAACAGCTTGTGACAACTCATTTGAAATGTTTATGTCAAGGAAGAGGAGATTGACCTTTTAGATCTTGAAGCCAAACTATTCACTGCTATTTGAACACAATTAGAAGTGTATTCAGTAATGTTATTGCCAACTGAAGAATAAACATACAGTGGGGAGAACAAGTATTTGATGCACTGCCGATTTTGCAGGTTTTTCTACTTACAAATACTTATGTCATGCAATAAAATTCTAATTATCATACAATGTGATTTTCTGGATTTTTGTTTTCGATTCTGTCTCTCACAGTTGTGTATCTATGATAAAAATGACAGACCTCTACATGCTTTGTAAGTAGGAAAACCTGCAAAATCAGCAGTGTATCAAATACTTGTTCTCCCCACTGTATATACATTTTTAAATAGATACCAGATGATATACCAGGACTGTTTTTGAATTGTGTGGTACATGTAGCAGTGTAATGTATGCGTAGTAGTGTAGTTAGTGTGTACTTTGATCTGTAATTACTTTACAATTGTGTTAAGAGCTGTAACTCGCCAGCAAACGATATGGCAGGACCTTTTATTTTCGCTGCAACACGAGACGTCCTATCTGGAATTAACGCCGCGGGAAAATCAAACACATAATTAAATGTCAGGTGCACTTATTTCTTCTCGACGTCTTGCTCATTAACCTTAGGCATTCAATATGTCAGCCAAACTAACCTTTTCCTGCAGTACCAACATCTTTGGAAATGTTTACCCCCACTCCGCTGAGTGGGCTGAAGTGCGGGACGGCGGGGGCCTGTTGGGGTGAGACTTGGCCGCTTAACGTGAGCGCAGGGGCTCACTCACACGGATGACCTTATGAAGGCCACATGCTCCGCCGACGCTCGGCAGACCGTGAACTTTAGTCATGCCTGCACACATGTTGCCACCCCGGTGTAATTGCGTGGATCTCGCGGTGTGGATCGCTCAACTGTAAATCAACCGACACTGTTATTCCGGGCGAGGTTCTTTCGTAGCAATGGTAAAACGCCACACGTGTCCACCCTGTCAGCATAATGTTAAAGGGTAACGGGTTAATACTCGA
Source organism: Novumbra hubbsi (assembly GCA_016801125.1). Lineage (NCBI taxonomy): Eukaryota > Metazoa > Chordata > Actinopteri > Esociformes > Umbridae > Novumbra > Novumbra hubbsi. Next base: position 107,008 of record JACXGK010000272.1, read on the forward strand.
GCCAACTGCACATTTTCATTTTTTTTATTGGTTCATAATGACACTATTACTGGTTATTTTAGCATTTTTAAATGCATTTAAACACATTTGGAAATTGTTCGGACAATTGTGCAATATTAATAATATAGTGCCTATATTCCCCTGTGTTTAATCATTTATTAATGCGCTATAGAGGAACCCTTATGTATCTCATTGCCCAGCATTTACAAACCAGGCTTTATTCAATTACACAATTCTCTGTTATAGTGCATGTTCAAACCTAATGTGAAATGTTAACATACATACCATTGGGGATCATTCAACATCTAGTGATGAATACCGATTATTTCTAACAATATGTGCACCCATACAATCTAGGTTCATTTTTATTTGTCATAGCATTTGTTACCATGTAACTAACTAAAAGCTTTTGTTACTGCATTTATAAATGGTTAATAACTGGAGGCAAATATTAACTTAACTGACCGGATATTGCACTATTTGACCCATGACTTATAATCAATAGTGCATAGTAGTGAATAGACACTGTGTATTTAAATTGTGCCAATCAAAAAATATGTTTCTTAACGAACCTCTGCTTGTATTGTTTTGTTATATTTTAAGTGAATGTATTATCATTCAAAAATGATTATCACAACTCCCTCTTGTTCTAAATAAGTTTAATAAACGCCTTTAACAGGTCCCAGAACTTTTAAGTCTTACAGTCCATCTCTGGCATCTACTTCTAGATGTCTTAACACAAATGGAGCTATACAACAAGTATTTTGCAGGCACATTTATGTCTCTTAGATTATGGTGATGTAAGTTTTATGCGTGCCTAAGCTTCTGTACTCAAATCTCTAGATGCAGCCTATCTTTTAATCACTGGTTTAACTTTTCGCACGCATTGCTGTTGTATGCTTCAGTTGGCCGGGAGTCACTGATATCTAGAAGGGCCAGACATTGATTTATGTTTTTGTATAAGGCAGTCATGCAAAAACCTCCTGACTATCTAACAAAGAAAATGAATTGGAAGAACAGCAGTTACCAAACACACTCTAAATACTGGATTGTGCCGGAGATACCTCGGGCCTGTTCAGCACTGGGGGAAACTGCTTTTGAATATTTTACCCCTAACACTTGGAATGCTATTCAGAGTTATCAAGTGTAAAATGTTTTAGTGCCGTAAACATTTAAAACCTCTTAAAAATTAGATTTTTATTGTCAATTGTGATCGTTTTTCTTAATTTATGTTTTATTTCCATTTTATATGCGTTTATATTGTTGAAATACAGGGCTCAAGTGTAAAGGACACCTTGGTGTCAGTTGATTTCCTTAAAATGAATAAAGGGTAAATAATAAATACTACGACACAGTATTTTGATAACGCAGTGCTAAGAGCCACCAAGATATTAATTATTTTAGGAACTCAGGGTTGGTGATGATCGTGTATCTCAGAAATAGAGACTAATAGCATGGACGCAGAGGGCATCCGGCTGGTTGGCCTTGTCTGACCTTACCCAAAGATACCTGCCGCTCTTGAGGCTTTTAGCCTCCCAATCAATACTCTGCCATTTTGCCTGGACACCGGCTCAATGCACGGCCAGGGTCTCAGATGGGACAGATTTCACCACGCAGATACCTAGGAATCAGCAGTGGAGAATCCCTGCCATTTGTACACGCTCCCTGTGCCTGGAGGGAGATGAGACGTGAAGGGGTGAAAGGTTAAAGCCATCCACCGAAGGCTTCTGCAGATTCGAGCGGCACACAGGAAGTGGTGAGCCAGCTGACGCTGCTCATTATAATTATTGTCTCGTGGCCCCTGGAAACAAGGTCTTCCGCCGTGTTTAATGCTCCTTTGTTTTTCGGGCGGCTAAATCAAACATGCGCGCCGTTCATATCGCCGGGATCTTACTGACAACGCAAAGCTGGAGAATGTGTGCCAGAGAGGGTGTTTGCCGCAGCACTTCACCGTCAGGCGTTGCAGCGGCGGGCCTCTTCTGACGTGGTCCGGTTACGAAAACAAGAAAGCCCTGGTACAAGGGACGGTCGTGCTGGTTTCCGGACTGATTCGACGCTTTGAATTTCCCTGTTCTCCGTTGTCCTCGCTCGGGTCTGTGGGGAGTGATGTTTATTGTTTTCCGCGTACAGCTAACAGCTATTGGAGGAGCTCTGTGCATTAGGCCCCGGCACGCGACGTCTATAAATCTGACCGGTCAATACTCCCGCACACACCGCAGTGGCGATCTGGTATCAATGAATGTAACTGCTTAAACACAGGCATTACTTACAAGCTGTATCGCGTGCATTCTAAATCTTGTGTCGGTCTCGTCGGCTGTAGGCTAATAACAGACGCTGGAATATTCCCGAATTTTTGGTCGGGGGTAAAAAGCATATCAGTTTCTAGCCAGTTTGAATGGGATCAAATTTGGTTCATTCTGATTTGGGTGTATTTTTCAAGCCACAATTGTGAACTTAAGTGATTCAATTATAAAACAACAGCTGATTCAAATGTCTTTTCAGGCCTGCCGTTTCATAGCGCAGCACTACAAAGTTCAGCTGTGTATTAGACAACCATGTTGCTTTCTATGTATCTGTGTATAGCAAACTCTCATGTGAGTCTATATTAAAAATACGTACAATGTCTCTGCACTTTGACACTGGTGTTGTCTTTCCCAAGGCCTGTGATGATGTCACCAGGGCATTTCATATGGCAGCTTAGGAACTGAACGAGGGTGTTTGTTTGTGTTGTTTTCACTGACCACCACCTACCAAAAATACAACAATCATCATCACCTGACACGACAACAGGTAATCATCAAACACTCCAGACAGATTTTTATTTTATGTATTCATATTGCAGACATTTTGGAATTCACTTTCAATTCACATGCTGTAAAATATAGACCTCCATTTTATAAATTTGTTAGCCTAATATTGAAAACCTCCACCCACCCAAATAGTGAGAATGGATATGCAATTAAACAATGACCACAATATCTGAAATAAGTAAGGAGGTAATCCTATTTCATTTCTTTTAAACTAGCAATTGAAAATGTGCTTGTTTGTACCATGCAGTACGACAGGCTAGCGAATCGACTGTTAATTGAAACAGCAGGAAGCAGATGAAAATGTCTACAGTCCTCACAACCTGCTCATAGCTGAGATGAATGAATGAAAATAATATTGTTGTCGGGTTGGATAGGAGAGACAGAAATATTGATCAAACCACTCAACTTGTGTTCTGCAGTTTGGCCTATAACAAAACATTTACATTTTAGTCATTCTGCAGGCACTTTTTTCCAGAGCGACTTAGAATAAGTGCATTCCCCTTGTTGGAGAACCAACATCTGACAATCCTAATAAGTACCCTTTCCTTCACCGAAGCCATTAGTTAGCAAAGTCAGTGTATGGTATCAAAGTTAAGTGCTTTTTTCTTGGGGGGGGGGTACACAAGTTAATTAAGACACTCATCAAAGGGTTTTAGCCGCTTTCGGAAGATTGGCAGGGACTCTGCTGTCCTGGCTTCAAGGGGAAGTTTGATTCACCAGTGAGGTGCCAAGACAGACGAGTTCTGCCTTGGCTGAGCAGAAGCTGCCCACCCATGAGGGTTGGGTGGCCAAAAGACATGAGGAGGCAGATCGGAAAAATAAACCAAGTCCACAGTACTGAGCAATCAGCTACTACAAAGAACAAGGAATAAATAGACTATGCGAAAATGACTGCACTCAATTTCTATAAGTCAAGCAAAACAATAAACTTAAAGGATAAGCTGTAGTCCCAGGACACTAATAAAGTGCTGAGTGTTGAGATTCTTTGAGGTATCGTATATAACCAGTGAGCCAGTTAAGGCCACAACCCCAGTGATACTTGGAGACTAAACTAAACCACAGTCACTAGTACTGAGCAATCAGCTAGTACAACAACTATTATTAACAATCAGCTAGTACAACAACAATTATTAAATGTCCAGTAACATCTTAGAATAAGGCAAAATATACTTAAAATATTGAGAGGCTGATTTTTATTCGTCCAATTTGTCCTCAAACCTCTTTTGCGGTTTCATGCAATCCCCTGTCAAACAACCCTGACCTGCTGCTTTGTGAGGTGTGTTAAGACATGCTACTCTTTTCCCACAGACCACCACCGAGACAATATTCAAACATTTCCAAATCCAGCCTCTAAACACGGTGGTCCGTGTTGTTTTTTTTATTGCGGATGTGTTTTTTATAACATGACCTCGTAATGTGACCCACATTATGCCAAGTGACACAATAATATGTTGAGAAATGAACTGTATGTTTTTTTTATTTATTCCTTGCCTGTCTCTATCATGTGAAACAACATAGCCACAGTCAAGTCAAGAGGGCGTATGAAGGCTGACTATAAGACAGAAGTAGATCCCATTGAAAACTGTCCAAACAATCATGCCATCTGTTTGCTAAAAAGATCCATATTATCTGGTCTTCCAGGCTAATGGTGTATTTCTTTCTTCTCTTTTTCATGTTCTTGGGTTTCTGTCCTGGTCACATGGCTTTATCCACCTCTGATTCAACCAATCACAGGTAAGGAAACCCCCCTCATCCATCAGTCCAGTTGCATGGTTCTATAGAGATTCACACTAGATAAATCACAGGCTTATTTCCAGTGTATTTATACACAGCGGGTTTCAATTAGTACTAATGACTCGTAAGCTATCATCAAATTTCCTATTGGGAGATTTGAGCATTCTCAAAGACAGATTACACACCAAGCTATTTCACTGATGAAAAAATAATTATATCTGCCAACGATCCACCTGGCTAATATCTAAATTGAGACCCTGGAAGATTTCGAAAGCTCTTCAAACGGTTTCCTATGGTATGTGATGATATATTATATACATTCTGTGTGCCTCTGAAATACAAGCGATTGGTAATGGTTTTCAATTGACCTTGTTAGCAAACGAGTAGTTTGACAGTTGTGGAGCTTTTTCCACAGCCTTGTACTTTCCTTGGAAAACAGAGTGTTCCAACAATTCACTGCCCCAGGAATGTTGACTACACAGCCCTTCCCTTTTATTCTCCTTAGTCCTCCGTATTGGATCTGACCAGCGACAGGCTTCTATTTCAGACACAAAGGACAATTTACAGTAGCAATTAGGGTCAAGTGACTTGGGAAAGGCCACATTGACAGATTTTGTTAACCTTATATACTCGAGGATTTGATCCAGCTACTTTCTGTTTATTGACCAATTGGTCCTGAACATCTGGTTGTGTTAGGGTCCTGATGCCAAACCACGTGTGTAGTGAAATGTACTATGCTTATGTTATTAATCGGGTGGTTCAAATCCTGAATGCTGATTAGTTGTTAGCCGTAGCACATAAGAACTTATACCGCGGGTATGACAGCACATCATTTTTTGCTGCTCTAGTTTCTTCAGTAACCAGTTCATAAACGCAATAAGGCATCTCAGGAGTTTGTGGTCTATTGCCAGTACACCACGGCTTAGTGCTGTGTCCGGGCACTCAGCAATGTGTTGCAGATTTTAGCTGTGGTTTATTGGCCATATGCCTCACCCCCTCGTGCCTTGTTGCTTAGTTATACAACTTCCCAGCGTCCAACCTTCCTGGTGTTTTCCAGGCTGCCTCTCTCCCAATCTGTGTCCAACAATCTAAGTAAAAGGTGGAATACCTGAACAATATCCTTTAAAAATCTATATGTTACTGACAGGTTTATTTCTATAAATGTTTATTATCATCAAAAATGTCTAAAAAGAAATCTATTCCAGCACAAAAAAAACAGTACTCCCATTCCAAGGTACTTAAATAAAATGGCTTTGGATCAAAGGTAATCATTCACCATGATTAGAATAATGATTTGCACACAGGCTATTTTTGCCCTCTTGTGGTCAACCTTCTAAATAAAGGTATTTATTTCTGGCTGTGAGAGGACACAAGGTCGTTTCCTCATCTTATCTTCAAATTAGTGTAACTTTAATTTGCATACAATTATGTTTTGTTTTGTAAAGGTGTTGGGGAAATGTGTGGATTTGCCACTGACTGGCTTTCTGTTTACAGCATCCTCTCTGGTGTAACAGCCGGGCTCAGCCGGTGGCATACCGGATGTTACATTTCCATGCTCAGTGTCTTTTGGTTCTGTTTCTATGTTCTTTAAGTATGCACACCAGTGTATTGTTTGCCCCTCATTATAACTCTATTTAAGTTCTGTCCTAGTGTTTCTTGTGAATCACTGTTTGCTGTTTGATGTTAGGTTCATCTTTATATCAAAGCGTTATGAGCAAGTCAGACTTTTTTATAAAATAACCGAATTTTGATGACACCTCTGCGCTTGGGTCCTGCCTCTACAAACCGTGACACTCTGGTATTCAACGTACCATCAGTTCTGGTTCAATAAATAATAAAACGTTATATACACAGCACAATTCTCACATGCATTTCAAAGTGCTTAACGCAATTGTACAATAGGAATAGAATAGAGCTAGGTAAATATAATAAAACACCATCAAGCTAAATAAAAAATGTTAGGCTATGTTGCCGCCAGCCCACAGACCCCAGAAGACGTCATCACCACCAGTCACGCAAAGCAATGCAGTGCTCTCCCCCCCTCCTCCCCCCCCCGCCCTCCATACAGTAGTCCATACAATTCTTAAGGGCCCTCTGAGTTAGACTGGTGTCTCTGGGTAGTCTCTTCCCCCGGTTTGCTAATTACCATTCTCCGAGTTTAATGCACGGTCTGTTCATATCTGCCGTTTCAGCTTTTATCTGTCACCCAGCGAGTACCCCCAGGGTTGATACCCGACCCCACACATCACTCACTCGACATCGACAACACAGCTCAGGCTGTAGAATGCCCTTTCATCCATTTTTATGCAGATGATAGTCGCATGCTCTTTCGGCCCACCGCTAGGTTTTCTGTTGACCGCGACGGCGAAGCTTAGTATTCAGCAAGCTTTCCACGCTCTTAACCTTGTTCTGAACCTCTTTCAAACAAAGGTCACGCGGTTTGGGGGAGAAAGAATGCCTCCTGCGACCTTGATCCTCAACGTACAGCAGCTGTTGTGTTTGTTGTATTTATGTCAAATGTACCCGAAACGAATAGTTTTCTGGGTTGTTCCTCTTCTGTTCCCTGCGGTCAGCTTCCGGACCAAGCTGCGCAAATCGTTTAGGCTTGGTTCCTTGTTTTTCCCCTGAGTGTTGTCATCCTGGAGGGTTGTTGCCAGGTTGTGTTGCAGTGTGTGTTGTCATCCTGGTGGGTTGTTGCCAGGTTGTGTTACGTTGTGTTGTCATCGTGCTGTGTCTCTGTGGCGTGGGTGTTACGGCCTGGTTGGTTAAGCCTTCCTGCTGGTGTTGGGAAGAGACTCTCTTTGTGTACTCTAATGTTGTTGTGAGGTCTATTCATGTAGAATTATGCCGTTGTAAGGACTATTCATGTAGTGTTATGTTGCTGTGAGGACTGTTAATGTAGTATTGAGTTGTTGTGAGGTCTCATGTAGTATTGCGTTGTTGTGAGGTCTAAATATGTAGTAATGTGCTGCTGTAAGGTCAATTCATGTGGTATTATGGGGTTGTGAGGTCTATTCATGTAGTATTATGTTGTTGTGAGGTATTTTTATGTACTATTATTTATGGTCATTTTGGGTGTTCTTGGTCATAGAGATTTTTTCTTTTATCAAGGCTTCTACTCCAAAGAAGGCGTTTTTCCTTATGGTTGTAAATCTCAATTTGTTCTCTGGTGACCTGGTAAAATAAACGTGTAATGTTGAATGCAGAAGACCAACAAACTCTGCATGTTTTCTTTTCATTTATTCATACGCTTCTGGCCATGTAGAATATTCACTCTTATATTCCCAATCTGCCACTTCATCCTTGCTTAGATTTACAGGAAATCATAATTGCTTCTTCCAGGTTGGTCAACCACTGCGCTTTCGCAGTTATTTCGCAGATATTTTAAATCCCGAATACTACAGTGTACTTAAAATGCATTTAACTCCTCTTTTGTCCCCTGCTTGCTCCTTGAATACTCGGGTCCCAGTGTGTTCTGGGAAAAATGAAAATGCCTTGTAGGATGAGGAAGCCTCTCTGCTCATTTAGATAAGGGAGCGGCTTAAGCAGGACATGAAAAGGTTACTGAGGGGCCAGTATATCAAACTTCCTGGGTGCTTGAGGACACTTGCCAGTGGATTTGGTGGTATTTCCGGTAGACTTTAGCGGTAAACTGAGTAATCCCATTTGTAAACATTGCAGGTATATGGCTTGAACCGCAGTTAGCCAGAGAGAGAGAAATGAAGGAATAGGAGAAATATGAAGAAGTCAAAGGCTTCAGTGAAGCCTCCTCATCTGGGCAGAGTGGAAACCTTATTGCGCTACTCTGAAATATCAGGAAGCTTTCCACTTGAAATAATCGTGTCCTGCGCACTTAACACGAACTAACATTCAAAAATCATTCCATCCTTTGTTATCAGGTTGATAGGCATACTGTATCACGTTAAACAACACAGCTATCATCGATGCCATATCAACACCAGAGAAAGTTTCAGAGGGTCACTACGGTTTTCTGCGGCGTGTTATCATACACTTTGAGCCAACGTGTCACGAAAGTAACAAAGAGAAGATGTTCGTGGTGTAGATGCACTACTGTAGATGCACTACTGCACCGAGACAAGGAGCTTTATGTTATGGACAGCATGTGACACGTTTCCGATGTAGATAAGAACCAGAAGCGTGGAATGTCTCAGGAAACCACTTTGTCCGAAAATACAGCACCACCTGCTTTTCAAGAACCACACCTGCTCCTTCTCACACCACGGAGCCCAACCAATCTGTACTGAGCTGGCGCTGTGCTCTAGTGAACCAAAAGGAGTATGGTAGCCCTCCTTGGCTGAACAGAACAGGGGCTTTATGTAGTGTAGCGTCAGCAGCTAGGACGGACTACAGCATTCGGAGTCCTCTGGGCACCGCCATTCTGCCGTGGCTCTAAGAAACGTGCTCCGCTTTACACTGCAGTTCTGCACATTTTGTCGTTTTAAAAGCCAACCTCTTGCATTTCTGCCCCTGTTTGGAAATCCACACGCCGTTACCAGCCACCATCTGAATACACATAACCCATAGTCTCATTCTCCCTGGAGGTCCAGGGTCATGCTCCTGATGTCTCATGTAACATCTAAAAAGGGCTGCCTCTTTTGTTTTCTGTCTTGCCACACAGACTCTTCATCTCTCTCCCTCTCTCTCTCCCTTCTGTTTTTCTCGCTCATCCTGTCTTTCTTACACACATCTGAGCTTTCTTCCCCCAGTTGACCTGTTGTCTTCCTGACTTTCTGGTGTACATGGGTGCCTCTCCCAGTTCTTCCCAGAAGCATAGGTAGTAGGAAGTCCCACGCCAGTACGGTTATCACCCAAATATGAACAGGCATTAAATTATTCAGTTGAACTCCTGAAAAGTGGACAGCTACACACTATTTGGACATTACTCTAGCACTTTAGTCTAGAAACTATACTAGCCTTGTAAATGATAACTGAAAACTTGTCTCCTACTTTTACGTCTGTAAATAGTGTGGTAAACGCAACTCTCAGAATACTGCTCTGCCACATTTTATGTTGCTCCTCATCCGGGACTTTCAGCTTAAGTAATGTTACCATTATTCTGGCAACATCAAAAGGTTAATACAAGCCTTTCTTACTATGTACCTATGTATCTTTTGAAATGTCACTGTAAGTGTGACAAGACTGAAGGCCAAAAACCAACCGGAACAGGTACTGACTAAGCATCACCAGAGATACCCAGCATTCAGTTATACGTATAGGTCACAAACGTCAGGCAATGAGTGTATCCGAAGAATATGTGACCAAGTACTAAACACAACTACTTTGTAATTACTATATTCAACAGAAAGTGGTGCAAAGACAACAACAAAAAGCTCGGACGGGGGCAACAAAAGACATAAAAAGTTGTGTAATACAAAACAAATCGACCCTGGTGAAACATCTCACGAGCAAGTAGATGAATTGGCAACAAGTCAGTGACATGGTTTAGTATAACATACCATCCCAGAAAGGAGTCTTTTAGGAGTCACGATGAGGAGGGTTTCACCACTCTGTAAAAGGCTGCAACAAAATAAGAATAACTTTTCTCAACGTAACATTGCCAAGAGTTTTGGGATCTCAAAATATATGTTACATCATATCATTAACAGATTCCAAGAATCAGGAGAAATCTCTGTACGCAAGGGACAAGGCCAAAAACCCATATTGGATGCTGCTGTCTTCTCTGGGCCCAAGCTTATTTAAGATGGAGTGAGGTGATGTAGAAAACGTTCCTGTGGTCTGACAAATGTGTATTGTGAATCATGGACTCCAAGTCCTCTATCCGAGACCATCCGGCTTGTTATTAATGGACAGTTTAAAAGCCAACATCCATGGTATGTGGGTGCATCAGTGCACATATCATGGGTGACTTGCACGTCTGCGAAAGCACCATTAATGCTAAACATTTTATGCAGGTTCTGTCGGTCGCCAGTTGAAAAATATGAAAATATGACAAAGGAGATCCCGATTTGTTGGGCAGCTGAAATCCTATATCAAGCAACAATGGGAAAACATTTCACAGGTCTCCATATTTCCCAAACGCTTACAGAGTGATGTTAAAATAGGAGATGCATCACAGTAATAAACAGGATCCTGTCCCAATATTTTCTGAAACGTGTTGCTGGCATATATATTTATGAAAATTTCTCTAGTTGTTTTTGTACTATTTTCTAATAAATCCAGGAATTAAATGATTGGCATGTTATCGTGTTCTGTTTTTATCTGCCCAACGTTTTGAGGTTGCTGCAATAAGGGCGTTGTGCGAAACGTGCTGTGATTCCTAAAATACTCATCCAATACAGAGGAAAATACAATACAAACTGAAGTTGCCAGCTGGCACTTCAACCATGGATTCATAGTATAATTTTCAATCCAAAGTTGTTGATTACAAAGCCATAAACAAAAAAAAAAGTCACCATCTGATCACTTCATATTCCATGCCACTTTGCTCAGGTTGTCCAAAACACACACCTTGTCACATTCACGTTCTTCAATGCGGATTGTTTCCATGACACCCGGAGAAGATCACGCCCTTATTATGACTAAGTCGTTACTTCGACTAGTGATCAAATACAAATGATTTGGTTTAAAAAAGCTTCATGCATGAAAGGGTTTGTATTTTCATTGTGTTCATGAATGCCTGGCCTCTTTATAGGAATGTCTCCTTTATAATTAGGAAACGTACCCGAGGCACTTACAGCCTTAACCAGAGACGCCGCAGATGGAGTAGCTATATTTCAATGTATTAATTTGACGTTATGAATGAAACTGTATTGTGCTGTGAAAATGACTGGAGATTAGAAATGATTAAATAGAGGAATCAGTTGACATTGGCTGCATCCAGTTCAACATTCCTCCTAATTAAAACCAGTCATCTGCAGCACAGCCTGATTTCTTCTAAGCTCCCAGGGGCTTCATTCAGAGTTTCCTAAAACCTTCATCTTGAAAATCAACTATGATATGGAAACCGCTTTTGATTGGGGACAGATGGAATTAAGTCTTATAATGTGGCTACATGAAAGTGGCTTAGTGGCAATTATTTGCGATGGGGGACATGATAGTGTCTTGTCACTTTCCTGGAGAAAACAGTGGGAACTCAAATCTCTGTGGGTCACTTGGTAACCTGCTGTCATCTACATTCTGTTTCCGTTCTCATTTAATTTTTAATGAGCATTTTTAAAGCTATTAATGAACATGAGAGTGTACAGGTGTACAATGTTTGCTCAGAAAAATACTGGGTTAATTGCTTCTCTGGATGTACTATTTAAAAACACAACAACTGCCTTTTTCTCTTAAAATCTGGTTGCAGAGGACACATTTACTGTTAACCATGCTTACATACTATAGTTGCTTATAATGGGTCTTGGGATTCTTTATTATTGATTGTATATTATCACGAGAATATCTTTAAGGGAGGAGTTTGGGAGAAGACAACCATGACGATTGCTTCCATCTCTACATCTCATTTCTCAGGTCCAGCTGACACTAAATCCAACATGAATAACACACTAGTGGGAAGTCTAAACCTGTATACGGATTGTGTGAACGAAATGCATCTCTGTTTTTCCCCTCAAGACACCCTTGATGTAACCCTACCTTCAGGAAAACCGTCGCGAAACCCTTGAGTTCTGGACACTCTTATCGCCAGCAGCTCCTTAGAGACATGAGCACTTGAGAACTTGAGGACTTGGGCTGTGAGTGTGAAGTGTCCACGCGGTGAAAGGATGAAGGCACTCGGGTCATCATTCAGGTATCAAGGCCCTGTGCCAGGCATTTTTGAACCCTGTTGACAGATGTTTCAGCTACAAAGAGAGGTGACATTTACATTGACAAAGGATGGTCACCTACAAAGTAATGTCCCACATCTTTCACAGTAGGTGGGTCTAATAGAGGAAAGGAGTATAGGCAAAAAGCCATTAAGGTGGGAGATTGGTTTTTTGCACACAGAATGTGTGTGGGGTGGGGGGGGGAAGTCATTTAGACGCAACCAATAAATCCACCAAGTCCATGAATAAGTTTAGCTAAACTACATTTTTTGACCAAGGAAAATAGACTCTTCATTTACGCTGCACCCGGACTGAAAGAGTAACCGTGAGTGGTCTGGTTGGAAATTTTGGCAGGGTTCTTGCTGTGCCAGCATGTTTGGATGTAACAGTTGGCAATGTCTCACCATCTTCAAAGAATGCTACAGGACACTAAGGGGTTCACTGTTCTCAATGACATCCACATCCAGTTAGGTCTGCAATAGGTCTAGAACAGAATTCAGTCTGCAGTGGGTCTAGAACCGACTTGGGTGAAGAGGTGATGCAAAAGGGAATGTGTGAACACATTTTAGCTGTGGCAGCGCACAGAGAAACCACGATCTCAGTCAGAATGTCAGATGTCAGCAAGGCACTCGTGACTGTTGGCTGCTTTCCTCCAAACACCGTTGTTCATGAGGTAAATAGCTAGCTAGCTCCAAGCTAGGTAATCTAGCAAGTTACATAGTAGACATTGCCTGTTAAACTTCCTGCAGGTACCATGGAAAGGGCAAACTCAATCAGAGGTGATTGGACAACAGCAACTTTGCTTTATTGTTGAAATCTGTTGAAGGGAATGGAAAGGAAGCCCAGTGTTTTTTTCTGAATTTAGAGTGAGTTAACAGCGAAGGTTGCCATTGTCTTGTGCCGCAGCTAGCAGTCTATCTAGCAATCTGGGGATTGGATTTCAGAGCATTTCTACTAAGCGACAAGTACATTACATTTGAGTCTTTCTCAATGAATTATGGTGACATTTCATATATTCCTTCATGGCTCAACAACTTCGATCACTGAGAAAGCTGATCATGTGTGGTGTTGTTATGAGTCAATAGAAGAGGTGATTTGTGATTGTGTGTGTCCTTGGCATGGTGTTTCAAGCTTCCTAGAGACTGGGTGAAACAGAAATGGCTGTTTGGGACAAGTGCGTCCTACCTCTTCAACTAAACGATCATCGAGCAGGTTTCTCCCAAACATTGTTTTGTTGTGTCACTCTTCAGCAGGCTGGACCGATTGTTTGGGCCATGGTGGGAAATCGTTTTGGCTGATGTTAAGTTACTATGGGTTCCTAAATAAATTAAAAGGTACAGTATGCCTGACCATACCGTACCTGCATTTAGGGCTTAACTGCAAGCTGATTAAACAACATCCGGCTTGTGAGTGCTGACAGTGTGTGCTTGCAATCTATTGTTGGTAGAAAATACTTATTGTCAGAGACCAATATAAATTGCCTTACTGTGCCGTGTTTCCATGGCAACAAACCAATTTCACAATTCAAAGCGAGGAATAATGTTGTGTACTTGTTGTTACTGTCAGGTCTTATCCTATTTTCTTGAATGGCTTTAAATACAAGTTGAATAAACCCCAAAAACTAGGCAAGATTCTGGTTAATAGTTTTTGTTTTCTAAGAATGTGTTTTTTTTTTTTTATGCGTACGCAGAAATGCTCACCTGTTTAACTGTTTTCAAGCATTCTCTATTTTACATGCCCTTTCCAAGTGTCTTTCTAGTCAGCGTCCTTTGAACATGAACGCATTATCATTTCAGTCTGCTCTTTGCCCGGGGCTGTTATGGGAGTTGGGGGGGGGGCAGTGCCCCTGTTACAACACCTTGGCCTCATTGTGACCCACATAAATGTGGTGTCTGAAATAGCTATTACATAATAATGTTTACCGGTACTGGCCCCCTAACAGTACAACTGGCCACAGCTTGACCCCCCCAGTTGGTATGGTTTAGAACCGCCACTGCTCTTTTGCACTTTTGTTATGGGAGGACAAGGACCAGGTTTGATATGACCGTTTTTTTTTTTCTAGGCAACTTTTTCAAATGGAAAGTTCATTACGGACCTTTGGAAAGGTTTTTCAGTTTATAGAGACCACATTTAAGGTAATGACTGTAGCATGTCGACTTCAATGGAAATGAACTTCAAATGTCTATCTCACTTTAGCAAAATTCTAGTCAAGTCTAGTCAAGTCAAGTCTCAAATTCTATCTCAAATGTATCAAAATGGGTGACCTGTCATCTGAACAGCATCTCACTTCAGTGGGTGCAAGTCTTTTGAGGAGCAATCTGTCTTCTTCCTGCACATCCAGTTGTATTGTCAGAGCAGCGCTGCAGGAGGAACATTAGGACAGGAAATTAAGAAATGAAACGGATCCAGTCCACTGGTCTCTCTGCTGACAATCAACCTACCATATGTGAGGATCCCTAAATTCAGGAGGAACATTAGCTTTTATATTTAACTTGTTTCACAGTCAATCTTGTCCTCACACTCTCACACTCATCCTAAAGCAGACACGTCACTGAGGAGCACACAGGCTTACTTGGTTCTCATCCACACACGCACACACTGTTAATAGTAAAGACAGAATATGTCTTACCAATGAAAACTGTATTTGTATGTGGATGAAATGAACTTATTTGGCCACTTGCCACTGTTGCTGATGAGTGAAGAACTGTTTCCCAGAAATACAGGGCATGGATCAGAGATAATGAATGAGCGTGCCTAAACACAGAATGTTGTTTCTTTTCTGGGTGTTTTTTTACTTGATAAAGGTTCTAGCCATGAAAACCTGCCAACTGCCATTATGCTAAGTGCCATTGGCGTTCTGTAGGCCACGCCCACATGCCCACCTGTTGCCATGATACGTTCTGGGCATCGCATGTTACACTGAAACCTGTCTCTGACACTCCTTTACTTATTACGGGACCTGGAATGTGGCTACAGATAGCACGATTATTTGGGCTCTGACCCAATGCTCTGCCTGTGATTTGGCAGTAATAAAACCATAATGCTTTGCATGAAATGGTGGCAGTAAATGGGGAAACGCGTTCTTTAGTCTTCCGAAATTTTTATACATATCCTCTATGCCTTTTTACATACTCCTCTGTCTTTCACACACACACACACACCTACATTATCATTCGCAGACACCACTGTCTTTCTATGACAATAACAGAACACCACGCTTGCATTCTAACACAAGCTAATACAATTCTACCAGAGCTCCGGTTGACATTAAACTGACAAGAATGGTTAACCTTCTAGGTACCATGCTGTATCAAGCATCAACCATCTTGATTCATTTAAACCTCCCAGGGAGCATATTTATGTGACTACAACGGAAGTGTGGAGGGATAACAAGCAAGCATGTCTCTTTCCACGTGCATTATTTTTCTCTGAGGCATCGACGAGTTAATACAGCCGTGAGATCAGCTCCTATGTTGTGTAATCACATAAAATGTGCAATAATCTCTGGCATTAAGTGTGTGACTTGACAACAGCTGTGCGGTTGAGTGAAGCTGTGCTATTTTCCCTACACCGCTGGCCTGTGTTAATGGTGCTATCAGGTGAATTGATGCTCTCTGGTTTAGCAGGCGGCTCTCTACTGTAGAATACTGTACGTGCAGATCGAGTATGTTGTGTTGTGGGGATGAGATTAGACCGTCAACGCCAAAGTATCACTCGTAGTGACACTGTCATGATTGTTTTGTTTTTCTGTACGCTAAAAAAAATAGATGATTCCCTAATCCTATCTTTAAATCTAATCCTAACCTCATCTGCTAAACCTAAAACCAAACCCTTAATTCTGCTGTGCTCACTTGCAAGTGTAGTCAAAATCAAATGACTTTTAGTTCCACTGCGTTCATCAGCACTTCGTCAGCCTTTCGTCGGGTCTTCATCAGCCCTTCGTCGGGTCTTCATCACGCATCACTCAATAGACGCGTCCTTGACGGGTGACAGCTGGGACTTGGTGATGCCGGGAAGTCTTAACCAGACTGAACAGGCCTTCCTATTGAAGGTACATTACATATTGTGTTCTGTTGTGTAGTTGTTTACAGACCAAAAGGGACATTATATATTGTGTTCTGTAGTATACTTGTTTAGATACTGAAAAGGTCTTCATATTGAAGGGACTTTACATACTGTGTTCTGTAGTGTAGTTGTTTGGAAACTGAACAGGTCTTCCTATTGAATGTACAGTACTTATTGTGTTCAGTAGTATAGTTGTTTAGATACTGATAAAGTCTTCCCATTAAAGGGACATTTACTATTGTGTTCTGTTGTGTAGTGTCAAAGCTCAAAGCTCTTTACCCAGGGCCCATTTACATTAAGATAGAGGGGAATACTCAAGACATCCCACAGAGTGTTGTGGGCGTCAAACTTCTTCCTGCTTGCATACTTCCAGGGGGGCTCAATCACAAATGTGTTGAACGATACCCCATAAAGTGGCGTCTGGAGCTACCGATATCTGCACGTCTGCACACGGAAACACGGTGTATCGAGTCTTCTCAGACATGTCTCAATAATATAAAAGTCTGTAGTAAGCCGGCAGTGAGTGGGAAACTCACTTCATCCACCACCCATGTGTAGCATCCCATTGGCGAAGGCTCAACAGTCAACTGTGTGATTGTAAGTGATCCGTCTTATCTAAAGAGGAGGGGCATAGACAGGCCCAGATTCTTATCAGCCTCAGCCCTCTGAGAGTCTCGCTGGTTGGAGACCACAAACCACATCAATTGGCATATCGCCAGAGGGAACAAATACTGTTGCTTTTTTAACCAAAAGCGTAGTGAGGGAAACGGGGACTGGTGTCGTGGTTAAGTAAGAGAGGTTTACACTATACAGATATCCTGTAATTTGGTGTATTTTTCTCTCCTTCCTGTCGTGTGAAATCTGGGCCTGCTGTTGGTGGGATTCACGGCTGAGTGGTAGCACATGTCAAGACCCTAGCGGAGTGCTATTATAGATTCTTCACACTTCTTGAATTTGCTACTTTATCTGACATGTAATGGCCATTTGGTCACTTGACAGGCATGTGAGAGCCTAGCGGTTCAGTACAACTCTTGATTTCCATATCCCCCATCTATTGAAATTCACAACAATGTGGCAAGATAGAATGATGTGGAAGCAGTTCAACAGCAAATAAATGACTTGTGTCTTTTAGAATGGGTGGCTGTTCCTGACCGAAGCCCTGACTTCAGCAGTTGATGCACTGTGAAACACTGTTTATAGAAGGGTGCTTGCCCCTTGTAATTGTTTATGTGGCATGAGGGCCATTCTACGTGAAAAGCCTAATCAATTACACATTTTAACACTTATAAATAAATGTATGCCAAACATAAACAGTGACTTCAGCAAATAAACACCCATATGCACATTGACACGACTTTTATAAATCCCCTTTCACGGTTTGAAAAGAAACTACCTTTGTTAAATGTCTGTACAAATGCAGGCTTTGTTAATGGAATTTATTTCTAATCAACCTCAAAGTGTTATGCAATTACGTTTTCCAGAAGATCTCCAGATGTCTGCAGGCGCACTGTGGTGTCAGGTATGACACTGTGACTTTGAAAAAGAAAATAGATTTTAGTATGTGAAGTGAAATTGTCTCCTCATCATGCATATATAGTTTTTAATCAAAGTGCTGGTTGGGTTGTAAAACCGACAGGTCTTCCGGATGAAAGACACCAAGCGAGGACTGTATATACTGTGTTGTGAATGGATTTCTGCATCTGGGCGTGTGTGAGAGAGGATGCATGTATGTGTCTGTGCTGATCGATTCAATCGCGGAGACTGAAGACCAAATTTCAGCTACTTTTCAACTTCCACGGATGTTCATTGTTGGTTGGTTCTCAGTGGGGGGGGGGCTCTGAATGGAAAGGGGGGCAGAGGTGGGTGTCAGGTGGGGAAGGGAGAGGGGACCTTTCCTGAAGGGAGGAAGAGAGGCACTGACAATGAGGGTGAGAGGGAGGGGTGGGTTAGGGTTAGCCCATGGACCTGTTTTTGTCTTGGCGGTCTTTAACCGCCAAGACGACAGAAAGAGACAGAAAGCAATCATGTATGGTAGTAAACAGTATGGTAGTGAGAGGGAGGGGCTGACCTGTACACAGTATGGTAGTGAGAGGGAGGGGCTGACCTGTACACAGAATGGTAGTGAGAGGGAGGGGCTGACCTGTAAACAGTATGGTAGTGAGAGGGAGGGGCTGACCTGTACACAGTATGGTAGTGAGAGGGAGGGGCTGACCTGTACACAGTATGGTAGTGAGAGGGAGGGGCTGACCTGTAAACAGTATGGTAGTGAGAGGGAGGGGCGGACCTGTAAACAGTATGGTAGTGAGAGGGAGGGGCTGACCTGTACACAGAATGGTAGTGAGCAAGAGGGGAGTAGCAGATGAGCCCAGAGTATCTGCTGGGTTTCCCCATTGTAGCCAGTTCAATGGCAGCGGTGCAGTTACCACATTTCTTGTAATTTCTTCCAGGCTTGGCACATTTCACTTAGTGGTTCATAAACAAAATAACTCTAAGTAATTGCTAGGTCTTCCTTGATTTGTTTCTTTGGTGTGTTTTCTTACTTAAGGGTCCAGACATAGAAATGGACGGATGTTTATGCATCTTGTTTACTCGTTCTTGTCCAACCGAATACAATGTTATAAGGGTAACAGCTGACTAGAGCTTTTCACGTTGTGTCCATTGCAGGCTACCTTTCTCCCCTGTGTTAAAATGTAGCTAATTCAGTATACTAGCAGGCAGCTGTCCAGAACCCAAGTGGACCATTATGTGTTTTTAGGGGGGGATGTCTGTGAAGATATATCTGTCGACCAAATACGTTAAGTTTGTCATGTACCATCACAAATATAAGTACTAAAGGAAGCAATGTCGAAAGGATTGCCTTGACCTCTAGCTTTAAACACCTTTGTTGGCAAGTTCTGTCCCATGGTTTGGAGCATGAGTTCATCAGACTGTAATTTGTTTTTTTATGCTGCTGCCTTGTTAGAGCAATTTAAATGGACCCACCGTTCCACCAGCCTCAGAGTGTAATAGTGCAGTCTGTATTGGAAAGAAATGCAAGTACCATCACTTTAGCATCATCTTTAACAGCTTTTATTTTCTCGGAAGCAGCTTTTTGAAGTACATTTGCTGTCTCCCAGATAGTGGAGAATGCAGTAGCAGGGCAGCTAATGGAGTGGTAGTAAAGAGGGGGGAAAGACAAGATCAGCAGCTTCTCAAAAGCTCCCGATTTTTTTTCCCCATAAAATGAGAAAATTTAGATAAACGTGCCTGGAGAGCTTCCTGTCTTGGAAATGTGCTTCACATAGCATTGACTGGGTTACACGATATTGGAGATGGGTTTTAAGTGTCAGCACCGCCTACCCCCTCCCCCACAAACCTCCCCATTACACTGTCCCTTCCTCACTGGCCTCCGAACCACAGCTGCTTATGTTGCAGGGAAATCAGCAACCTGCTAATCCATCTCGGTGTTTTCGCCCGTGGACAGCGATCGGCTCCAGGTCCTCTCCTGCGGACACGCTGCCTCTGTTCAGCCGCGCCGGGGCGGATCTGGCCGGGTTAAGTTATGCCGCCTGTCTGTGTTCTGATGAATAATAAAGGAGTGTGGCTCGGTGCGGGGCGCTGAATACCAACTGCGTTTGGGTCAGTGCGGAGTGACTGAGGCGCGTGGTGTGTTTCCCGTCCACTCCGGCTGGAGAGGCTGCTCTCGGCGCGGCGGCTTCCTACCTTGAGACGCGGCGCTGCATATTCAGACGTGGCCGAGGGGGGGGTTGTGTGTGTTCGCGCGCGCGATGGGTTGCGCGTGTGTTAGGGAGAGAAGTGTGAAATTGAACAGATGTTCCCCTCCACCGGCTAACACCCTCTACCGTCCTCCGTTCACATGCCGGTACTATAGCTGGTAATGCTGTGGTTTCATGAAGCGGCTACTGCGTGGCAGAGGACCTGGGTGGAGGCTGGTGGAGTTGGGTGGGGCTCAATCACCATGATCTGGAATACAATTTCCCCTATAATGAATCTGGGGGGGGGTTGTCTTCGCCCACCTACCCATTCACACCAATGCCTGTTGCATCTCAGGCAGCGCGGGACCAATTCTGACCAATCTTGCACCAAAAGGTCCAATATTTCCCGAACTGTGCCATTCTGCAGCAAACAATTTGCAGAAAAACACACTTTTAAGGCCGTCAATGATGTCATTTTACGCCTTTGTGAAAATCCCATTAGACGCCGCTTCGCCCAAAATGACCGTCGGCACAGAACTCTATTTGCAGTACCTTTGGACAACCATCACTCACCTTTTTTTTTTCTAAAACCCTGTTGACCAATCAACATTCTTGTGAGCATGATCTGAGACCCAATGTTTAGTAGATGTTGCAAACACTGTCAAGACTCAACCAATACAATTACTTTAATCTCCACCCTACCAGGGCTGTAAAACAGGCATATGTTTGGACTAGAGTTTAGAAATTTGGAACCAAGGCCCCTGCAGCTGAATTGGGTTGGTCCGGATCCGAGGCTGGAAGCGGTGTTGGAGGACCAGCGGGGGAAGGATTATATCCCAAGTGTTTTGTGGATTTCAGTCAGTGGAGTTGGTGACAAAAGGGTTAGACACACTTTACTGTAAAGAGAGAACAGTGCAGAGACATGCAGTTAGTTTCAGCTTGTCCAGTAGGAGAGACATGCAGTTAGTTTGAGCTTGTCCAGGAGGAGAAACATGCAGTTAGTTTCAGCTTGTCCAGTAGGAGAGACATGCAGTTAGTTTCATCTTGTCCAGGAGGAGAAACATGCATTTCGTTTTAGCTTGTCCAGTAGTAGAGCCAGCTGTTGTACATTCCACCTCCACTGCAGTTTGCATGAGGGGAGTTTAAATGAGCAGCATTTATTAATAACTTCTGTTAAATGCGTGAGGCTGCTTTTCACAGGGGGGGATCCCCGTCTGGCCTTAGTATTCCCAGCTCACATGAGTTAATTCAACATTTACAGGCTGACTTGGGGCAGGAAGCCTGTGTAACTTGTACTCCTTCTCTGCCTCTATTAGAAAACAGATGGGATCGGCATTTGATTTCCATGGTAACCAATCCACCACCAGATACTGCTATTGTAGCAGCTACTCCCATATAACCCGCCCATATTGGTATACCTATTTTTTGGACAGAAGCTAAGGACCGAGGGTACCCTAACTGTGATTGCGATTGTTCACTTAGATTTTCGGTGTGAGTTTGAATCCTGCCTTTAATCGCTTGGGGATTTTTGTTTACATTGACCGTTGCATCATTTTGTTCTCAACGAATTATCCAATGTACAGTAAATATTTTAATCTTCAATATATTCAGTTCATCAAGACCCGATGTGTGATTTAAGTGTTCCCTTAATATTTGAACTGTGTATTTATGTATAGATAGATATATATTGTGTACATATTAACATGAGGTTTTTCACCTTTCTTGTTTATGACTAGTAAACATTTTATGGGATTTAAGTGCATCCAGCCTAAAGTTTCTGCTTGGCCTTTTAACTAAGCCCCCAATCACATTGGCTCCACAATGCTTCTAGCATACTGAGCATATCATTCCCTCTTCATTATGTCTGAGACACCCAAAAACATTTTGCCATTGAGTGTCAAAGCCACTGATTCCGTGTTTATTAGAGGGTCTAGGGGTAACATGAAAAATATGAAATCACTTGTTAGCTTTATAATGAATCACTGTCAATATTACAGTTGTCTAATTTCTTTGTTATGCTGTGTTTTAATTTAGAAGACTTCCGAGCTCTATATTTCGTAGCCTTGTCACATAGCTTTGTCTCCATCCTTGCCTTGACGTCACTTTGTTTATCTCTCACTCTTGACTTCTTTCAGATGTACCAGACCCTTGAAATAGGTTACATAGGGGGTTTCACCAGTTATCTTCGTTTGTTTTTCCCGAACTCTCATTAAATCTTAAATTCTAGTCTACTAGAAATTATCTGAGAATTTAGGATGTAGTTCAAGTTTCATTTGTGGTGAAAACCTAACCTAAGTAGGCTCCCCAATCAGAGTCAACTGAATGCAGCTGCTCTGACTGGGGAGCCCACAATGGCATGGAGATGGCTAGAGGCCTCTCCATGTGCCATGCCCTGAATGGGAGCCCCAAAGCATAGAGATGGCTAGGGGCCCGCATCCAGGACATGACAGAGCCCCCCCCCAAAGCGCGGCCT